>VZTO01007338.1:42107-107582 GCA_013400615.1 Syrrhaptes paradoxus | reverse complement strand
GCTACAGGCTCGGGGGTGAGTGGCTGGAAAGCTGCCCAGCGGAAAGGGACCTGGGGATGTTGGTCGACAGCCGGCTGGACATGAGCCAGCAGTGTGCCAAGGTGGCCAAGAAGGCCAATGGCATCCTGGCTTGTATCAGAAACAGTGTGGCCAGCAGGACTAGGGAAGTGATTGTGCCCCTGTACTCGGCACTGGTGAGGCCGCACCTTGAATGCTGTGTTCAGTTTTGGGCCCCTCACCACAAGAAGGACATTGAGGTGCTGGAGCAGGTCCAGCTCTAACCTGTTGTGAGGAGATGAGAAATCCATCACTTGTGCATTTGGCAGAAGCATATACGGGTCTAGAAGTAATCACTGCAATCTAGCTAAAATGTCTGTTGGATTTTTTGCTCCTCCTCCTCCCCCACTCCAGACGAGGGAATGCAGCAGCCACCTAGCAGTCCTGCAAATATTGTTTCCAGAGTTTTTGCTTCTGTAGGGTAAAAACTGACCCTCTCCCCATGCTCCTTGCAAACTGCTTGTTTGCAAGCATCAAGGTAAACTTTTAAATGTCACTTAAACAAAAAAAAAAAATAGGTAGGAGACACATTAAAGAAACTTCACCTCTACTTCACATCAACACTACTAAATGCATTGTTACAACAGTGACTAAAACTGTCTGATAATATCATCAGTGGCAACTGGTCAGTTAAAATGTTTTTTAATTGTGACTTGAATGTGTTTATCAACCTCTTTTTGTGACATTAAAAAGACAGCAAGAGAAACACATGGAGACATTGTCCTCGAGGGAAAGGATTAATCATCAGTGAGTGAGCAGGCCTAAGCAGATGGTCAGCTAAGCTTTCCTGAAGTCATTTCTTCTATCCACCATTCAGTGTCACTGCCAGAAATGAGAAGAAGTGTTATCTTGACATTGAACATCTTTATAGTAAAATCACTAATTGGCGTCTAATACCAAAGGCTTTATAGCTGTAAAATTGCGACAGAGGTAGCTAAGTGGTTGACTGGGCTTCATTTTAATAAATAGTATTTTTAAAATCCTTCCTTAGCATAGCCAACGTTGTATTATCACTGTGAGACCTCTCTGTGTAGGATGGTGCGTCTCCATTAGCTCAGTTCCAAACAGAACAATTGGGAATGTTTTTAACAGCAAAGCCAATAAACATGTCGTTGCCATTGCGCTGTTACTTTTCGTGTGTATGTAATGTTAATATTTTACAGGAGACATTAATTAGGATTTAGTTCTCAGATTTTTCCTGGGTTTTGGCAACCAGAGAGAGTCTGTCATAATAAATTATCACTTTTGGTTTTGGAAATATATTTTTTATGAAAGCTGAAAATGTGTCAGCATGGGACATCCATGAACTCCTCATGGTTTATTAAGGATTTCTTTTTCTTTATCCTTGTCCCTTTAGCCAGCAGCATTTAGAGAAAATATTTCTCTCCCCAGTAGCTATCCACATTTTTTAAAGACACAATCAAATCTGGGCTGGAAAGAGTTACTAATAACAGCAGTTATGTGAATATAGCCATTATTTTTATTATAATTTGAATGTGTTGGTCTTGTTTCCATCACCTGTATTCTTACTTAGCAAATCTTTTCATAAAATGAATGGTAAGAGCCAGGTTCTGGCTTCACAACACCTAAGTCATTCTGGAGTAATTCAGACACTCCTGACCATGTTTTGGTGCAGCTGGGGCCCAGGTCTGGTGCGACAGTCCATCTGCTGAGAGCACCTTTGCAGCATTAGTGGTGCTTGACCATGGTGCAACCAGTCTGATGCCGCTGTGCTGGTACCTGGGCCTGATCCGAGGTTCATCTGAAGCAGTAGAAAGAATCCTGTGGAGAGGAATAGCTTTCAGACAGTGCTTTTGATTCTTTTACAGTGAAATTTACAGAGAGGGTTAATGCCTGGAAAATCATATAAATATGTTATGTCATAATATTATATGTCCCAAAATATTGGTAAAGGGTGTTTTTCCCAGAGATTAGAGCATTAGTGAAAAAATAATGATTAACCTTTAAAATCAGATTGGCATTTCTTTTTTCTCCAAATGTAGAATTAATACGCATTTTTTAATCATTAGTGTAATTTTCAGGATGATACTTTTGTTCTTTTGGCTGTTGAACTGTTACGGCTGCTAGTAACCCTTCAAATTGTTTGCTTCATTCAAGCATTCTTTTTTGAATAATTCATTAGGCATTATTATCCAAGCGTGGAACACCTCATTTAGCACTGGTGATCTTTTCCTTATGTGTAGCTGACAGGCAATCAAAGTTTTTATCAGTGCAGAAAATTTGCAATTCAGAAATGTAGTTGCAGCAATTAGTAGCTATCAGGTAGCATAGGAAGGACAGCTTCATAAAAAGAGAGAGCTGAATGAGCTCAACTGATGTTAGCACAAAAGTAATGGATAAAACTAACCAGCTGTTTCTAAATTTACCAAATGGAACATTCCTTTTTCTCAGAGTAGAAGCTTTAATTAACTTTGTGTTATGTGTGGCTTCACAAAAAGAGAAGTGACTAGGTGACAGAACATCCCTCTTTCAGTGCCCTTCACTTGATTTTGTAACTGTATTAAGCCACCCGGTCGATGTACCGCTCACTCGCTGTCTCACTGCACAACAAACTCCCAGGCTTTCTCTTTGCTCACCTAAAGTCCAGAGCAGAGCAATAAGGTTTTTTTAGAATGTGCAGCAGATTGGTTGTCTCTCTCTCGCTGATGCAGCAAATGTCGAGGTTTTTATGCTGCTGTGCAAGAAGCTTGCTAAAGTTTGGGCAGCTGAGGTGTTTCCCAGGTGAGCTCCCCATGCGGCTGGCTACAGTGACTCAATCTGAGAATTCAGATTAAATATTTCTAGGAAACAAGGTGGGAGAAGAGGTGGTAGAGGCAGTAGGAAAGAGTTAACTTTTAATTTCAAATTTTAGCAATTATTCTAGCTCATTTCCATATAGTGGATCAGGTGATGTTTATGATGGATTTAACTTTCCTCCTTCCAGAATATGACTCAGTTTTTATCGGGCAAAGAGAAGAAGAAAGCATTAGTGGCATTTACCAGTTAGAGTGTTCACTGGAGTCCTGGAGGAGACCTGGGCCTTGATCTTGTTCCTGGGATGATCTATCTGGTTTTGGGGTTGGGTTTTTTTCAGCATTTAACTTCAAAGGCACAGCTGTCCTTGGGCTGCTAAGGGGATCCCAAGTCCCCATGTTGGGGGAGCAGTGCTTTAATTGGCTTGTGACTGAATAAGTGTCACAGCTCCATCACCTCCTCCTATGGTGTTTTAAAGAGTGCTCCCTGCTCTCTTCGTGGAAGAAGAAGAAAAGCCTGAAGGTTCGTATTTGAAGGAGAAGTTTCCTGGCACTGGATCCATTGCCTGCCTGCCCCAGACAGGGTGGCTGCCCGGTGACTGGGGCAGGCAGGAGAGGACACCCCACTCCCCGCGGGCTGCCTGCAAGCAACAGGCTGTGCAGCACGTGGCTGTGGGGCAGGGTGGGAGGCTGGGGGCTGGATCCCCTTCTGGAGTCCCCCACCCTCCCCGAGCACTGCAGACAGAGGTTACAGGTGTGTGAAGGCATTTACTGGGGCCAGGTCTCTGGCAGTTGGGCACAGCAAAGGTTGTGCCTCCAGGGCTTCTGTGCTGGCCTGTAGCCTTTCACAGGTGAAGTTTCAACAAAGCTCTTTTGCTTTTTAATGCAAGCCCTTCAGTGTCTGAGTGGAAGGAGAACACTCAAAGTGCAGAGCAGCCCGAGTGCTTCAAGAACAAGAAGGTGCATGGAGCAAGGCACTACATCAATTACCTATGTATCATGATGATGGAGACTGTGAAAACTGGGAAGAAATACAGGGAATTTGTTGCAGTGCAATTTAGAAGCATTTAAAAACTCCTCTCTGTGTGCTCGTTGCTGGTCCACTGTATTCAAACAATGCTTTTAAGCGCCAGCTTTAAGCCACACATGGGGATTGTGAACATTATTTTATCCATTGTTTTATCTGCCTCCTTTTAGTGAAATGAAACGATGCCATGTTTCACATACTGTTCCTTCCCCTGACAGCAGCCACAGGGCTCAGGAAACTGCTCGGAGCAGCGTGGGCCATCTCCAGCAAGCGCTCCCATCTGGGGAGGCACTTGGGAAGCTGCAGAAGGAGGCAGGTGTGCAGCTGCCAACCCCCACTCCCCACGGGGAAAACACTGCATTCCCAGTGAGAGGAACCTCCTGGCGCATTTTCCCGTCTCGGGGGTCTGCCTGGCCTTTTGCTGACAGCGTGATTTCCCTCAGAGTCTCAGAGTCTGACATCTCTGTTCATGACCCTTTTTTCTAAGCAACATTAATATCTGCTGCAGGTCTGGCAGGTGCAACCTCCGCTAATTGTGTCTGCATCGCCGGGCCTCATTCGAACACCCCGCTAACATCTGGATTTCTGCTTGGGCAGTGAACAGACCTCCTTTTCTCCTGGAAAGAGTGCACTGCTCACTCAAGAGCTCTTGGCCAACGATTTTTCCATCAAGAAGAAACATATAGTTGGGAAATTTGTCTAGGCCACCAAAGAACTGTGAGAACTCATTGGTGTGCCTGATGGAACCGAACAACGTTTGCCAGGGTGAATTACGGCTTGTGTCACGGACACAACTGAAGCACCTTAATAAAATGAACAAGGAGACATCTACCTCAAAAATCCAGAAACAGTCGACCAACATGACTATCTGAGGTGGCGGAAAGCAGCACAGTGGGAACCCACCGTGATCAGACGCTGAGCCAGGCAGAGTGTCAGTCTGGGCTGATGAGCTGCTATGTGGATGAGCTTCCCATCCCTTGTAAGCCAGTGAAGCATGAATAACCTGGCACAGATTACTCATCCCTGGCACCCGTTACTCAGGCCCATTCATTTTTCAGAAGTGAGATTTTGAGAACATGTTTTCTTCATGATAAAGAAATAAATAGAAAATCTCCCTGTGATCTCTACAACTAGCCACCTAATGAAGTAGACATTTGAAATATAAATATTGTATTAAGATAACAATTAATCAGTCCTAGATTTGTGTCCCAACTGGTTCTCTCTGCCAGCAAATGTTGGGAAACTTCTGAAATCCCACATTTTTCTTGATGTCACAAGTACATGTGTATGGATTTCAGCTTTGGGAGAAGCTGGAGAACCTGTGGGAATGTAAACAGAGAAATCTCAGATTTTACAATCCTGAGGCTTTTTTCCCCCAAGACTTTAAATTCTCGTCACTTCTGTTTAAATGAACCAGTATAGGTCATTGGGTTGTGAACGAACAAGTGTTTCTAAGACTGAAGGGAATCAACCTTCTGCACACCTTGGCTTTGCTGGAGGATAAAATTAGACCCAAAGTATAGCTCCTAACTCTTCTTCATTTTTTGTGGATTTTTTTTTTTTGAGGGGGGGAGGTTTAAGTGGAACCAATGTGTCATCGTAGCAAAATTAATATTCAGTAGTGAAACACAAGAGTGAATGAGAACCTTTATATGTATAGCCACACTGTACTGACTGGGTCTTTTCCTTTTAATCCTGTTTCAGTTGCTACACAAGTTCCTAGGTTAGACATAAATATTTTATGACATGTCAAAACTTGGCTTGACGCTTTTCAGAACTGTATAGAACTGGTTCCAGCTCTAAAATGTCTCCAGCTGAAAGCCTCTGAGATCACATTGGAGCTGGAGGAAATTACTTGTATTGCACCCTGTACTGGTCAGTGGATTCTCAGACCAAATGAAATTGTAAAGCCGTGTCCTAGAAAAGCCAGGGTGTTTTAACCAGAGAGGAAGAAGAATCCTGGGACAGGAAAGTAGATAGACCTATTTTAATACTGAGGTTTTAGAGCATTTTTATCAAAAATTTAGGTAGAAATATATTGACTTCTTAACATCAAATAGTTGTATCCATACAGGAAGATGGTCCATTAATTATTACCGGATGTGAGAAGTTGCTCAGTGTTACATAAACCAATGCAGTTTTGGTGATCGGCACCGAGATCTCACCTGCCACGCTAATGTGCACTACCTAAATCAAGCCATAAGCTTTTGACCTTTAAAGGTAGTGGGAAAACCTGCAGGAACAGGTCTTTTTGAGATTTTTAGTGCCCTTGGATATTTATTGGAAATATTTTTACGAAGAGAACTTTTCAAGCAAATACAGCTAGAACTTCTCTGAAATTTTAACCTTATTTCAAGTTCACACTATATACTGACTCAAGTAATTCCTTATGTTTAAGTTTAGGTCCTTATACAGCTTTTTGGACAGTGAGAGTTGCACAGCCTCGCATGCTTACTACTGCTGTTCCAAATCCTATGGAAAAGGGCAAAAGGATTTTGAGGTCCGTCGCAAGGTGTACAGTCTGAAATATACACCACTGAAGTATGAAGCCCCTGCTGCAAGGTGACAGTGGTAAGTGATAACAGATGACAATGCAATGCTTTTGTTTTCTGAAATTCTCTCCTTCGTTTCCTGCTTCACTGCTGAAGGAAGTGGCTGAGCACAAGCGCTAGTCAACACATCTCCTCTTTATTATTGTTATTATTTTGGCAGAGGTTGGTCTGTATTCATTCCCACCTGGGTGTGGAGATGCCAGCCTGATGATTTGTCCTCTGAAACTGAACCAAACCCTCTGATAAATACTGAAGTTATGGGGAAGGACTTCCTTGGCCCGTCAAAAGTTTTGGAGAGGCTTAGCTCAGATGAATCCGAAGGAGAGCAAAGTTACCTGATGAATTTATCTCCTAAACTTTTCTGATAATTAAGAGGCCCCAGTCACTGGGGTCATCATTGAGCAAGCAGAAGAGGACAGGAAAATCACCAAATGACTGTTTCCCCAAAACTACTGTGTAACCATTCCCACACCCAAGACATACCTTTCCATCTGGTCTCACGGGTTTTTTAAGGGCGGTTTCTTTCTTCTCTAATTATTTTTTTACAAATCAAATGAAGTCATTACACAGTCAGAGAGCATTAATCACCTTATGTAACTTCACAGTGGTGAAAAGTAAAGGCAACACATAAAAATATATTAAGTATTAAAGATATAAGGGATGATGATGTGTATGTGTACGCAAGGCAGAGAAATTGCTCTGAATGTGTCACCACTTTTTCAGGTATATCACAGAAATATAAGGGAAGTCATCTCACCTCGATGTTTTCTGAAGTACCTGAGATATAATCCATCTGAAACTCAGCAGAATAACCACTTATGTATCACTAAGAATTAATTACTTTGTAGGTATAGATTTGAGAGGTGTCTGAAACACAAAAGACCAGAAAATACCCCCCAAAATAGTAGGAGAACTAAGCACATGCTTCATGCCTACATGAAGCCAACGTGGCTTTCCTGCCAACAGGACTTTTGCTAGGACTTCACTGGAACATAAAAGCAACCATAAGGGCTCAGAGAAAGGCATATCTCAGCATCCTGCCTCCAGCAGTGGCCATAGCAAGTCCCTAGGGTAGAGTAGGAACAAGGCATGCACCTATGATATTTCCATATGATATCAGTCTCCTAGTCTCAAACCAGTTTTGATTCAAGAGCGTGCCCAAGTCTCGTGCAATTTGTCTGTTCAAGTGCCCTCAGTAGATCTCTTTCAAGTTCTTGTCCAGTCTCCCTTTTCCAAATCCATATCACCTGCTGGCAAGGAGATCCACAGGCTAAGATATAGATTACAAGATTCCACCTCTTGCTTCCTTTTGGAAAAAATATAAGATCGCTTCTGGGGACCCACTGGTCAGCTGGCTGGAGACTTTCTTTGGTCATTTCTGAATGAAGAACTCTTTTGAACAGTTTCAATAAAATGCCAGACTCTTAACTGGTAGGGAATATTGCAAAAATCACACAGGGTTTCTATTCCTCATTTCATTTCAGCACTGATATATCACCAAATATGCATCTTTAGGCTTCACCCTTGTCTTGAATGAGAAATGTCAACAGATTCCAGGCATGTTAATAGCTCACTAAATATTAGTATCATTATAATAAAACACTCAGATTGCCAGGTGGTCTAGAGTTACATGTTTTAAATTACATCCACTCCCTTTTGGAATTGCCTGTCATTTGAATACACAGATACAACATTTTTGCATGTATACAAAAAAAGAAAGCATTGTTTGTCTTTTATAATCTGAATTATTTTTTTTTCCCCTGTGTGACATAACAGTAAGGTATGTGTTGTCTCTGTAGTGAGGGACCCATCACAAAGTTCAGATTTGGAGCTAAGCCTTAACCAGTCTATGGTTGTTAGGGTCCATGGCTTTAATGTAGGTCCTTCCCCAAACCTAGGTGGCATTTTGACAGGCCACTCTTAATATTGTGACTCCCAAGCACTTTAGACCAATGAACCACTGTCAGCCATTGACGTGTCTTGCAAGCTCCTCTTC
This sequence comes from Syrrhaptes paradoxus, assembly GCA_013400615.1. Taxonomy (NCBI): domain Eukaryota; kingdom Metazoa; phylum Chordata; class Aves; order Pterocliformes; family Pteroclidae; genus Syrrhaptes; species Syrrhaptes paradoxus. The sequence goes on along the minus strand of VZTO01007338.1, from coordinate 99,197 downwards.
CTCGTGCAGAACCTGGGACACAAGGTGACAGGGCAGAGACGTAAGGGGTTTCAGCTGAGGTCCCTGTCATACAAAACTGATAAGTTCATACATGTTGCTGTTTAGTATCTTCCTAGAGCATGTAAGGTCTTTTTATTAGAACCTCAAGGATTAAAGGGATGAGTCAACCACAGCTTGGAAACTACAGCAATGGCAAAAAAAACCCAGAGAGCTGTTAGGAATCAGCTTCCCTGCCTGCCAGCACTGGCAAGCGCCTGGTCAGGCCTTCGGCAAGCGATACATGGCCATAGCTCTTCATCAGCGAGCGTGATGAAGTTAGTTCTGTTCAACTGGAGACAGGAGCATGTGGCTCCCGAAACCTAATTATCTGAAAATATGCTTTGTGCATGGCTAATAAGAGAGGGAAATAGTGCCACTAGACATTGGCTGCAGCTCCCTAGCTGGGAGTCTGTTAGGAGGCGCAGACAAATGTGTTGGTGCTTCACACTGATGACGGGAAATGAGATTATTGAGTTGGTGGTCTGTGAAAAAGGAATAAAGTTTGATTTGGTCCAGAAGCGAGAAAAATACGTACACAAAACATCTTAGGTGCTGCTACAAATACATCTAGCTCTGTATCTATTTTTATACATATAAAAATAACTGTAGACATTTCTTATGTGGTTATGCTTACCTGTCCTGCTTCCTATTCAAGGAGCATTACACAATGATTAAGGAGTGTCTGCATGACTCTTATTGAGACAAGAGTAAGTGACTTGTCAATTAGCAGCCCAATTATTGACTCGAGATTGTATCAGAATATTCCCACATTCAAATTAATACTGGATTATAAAACTTTCTGCTGGAGCTGTGCGTTCCTAACATTGGCCTCTGAAGCGCTATCAGGAACTCTTCCCTTGCTCTGTTATTCAGTGCCTTGAGTAGAGCAGAGCAAATACTTCGGTGAGTGTCAAGCTTTACTGTTTTTCTGCTCTTTTTGAAGTTACTGTGCAATAGTTCCTAATGCTAAAGAGACACTACAACACGCTAAAGCACGGGCGTGTAGGAACAATATAAGGTTGTCAGCTACGGGAAAGACAGAAAGCCTATTTTCAAAACCTTGTGAATGGGTTAATGCTGTTGCGAGCAAAAGATTTGCCCTTTTACAGATCTGAAGGGAGGTAATGTTGACAGTAAGGAGTAGAGGCCTAGCAAGATTTTAAGGTTTTGTGTGACTTTTACTTCTGGGAAAGAAAGGGCATTGACAACAACAGCTGCCCGTAGCACAGCTTCCCCTCCTTTTTTTTTCACACTTGACTTCTAATATGGATTCCAGGCATGATTCAGCAAACAGAGGGAAGAAGATTTTTACAGACTGGTTCAGTATTAGAAAAAATGATGCAAAAAAACCCACCCTGGAATAACATGATGGGCTTTCTTTATCTGATTCATCTAAAATATGGAACTAAACAAACACATATAAGCCTTAATTTGTAAGAAGTTTATGGGGCTCTTGCTTTAACTGCAGGGCATCGTTTGCTGGGAAAGCAGACTCAGTGTAACAGGGCTCATGGGGCTAACTCAGAGAAGGTCCCAACTCACCTCTAGGCTCGAAATGAAAAACATAAAACCACTGAATTGCATTACCTGGAGATTCATTTTGTTTATATTTGAGTACGTGGCCAATAAACAGAGAATGATTTTGTGATCCAGAAATGGCACTGACGGCTGCAGTACTTCATCCCTCCTTCTTAAGTAAGTGCTCCCCTTCCATGTCTGGGACAATATTTTTAAGCTTGAAGAACAGATTTTTAAAGGTAACAGTAAACCTCAGGAGCTCTTCCAGCTTATCCTCATGCCCCAAGACAAAAGCAACTTTTTCTAAACCATATCTACTAGACTGAAACATGGATATACACAAGCTAGTCACCTTAAGTAGGCAGCTATGAGGAGTCAAAGGCTGGCTGCATATCAAGTTGAAGGCACATGGGACACACAGAAGTACAGGGACAGAAGAGAAGAAAACTTCTGAGGGAGGTAGAAACTTGTTCAGTGTGGGAGTGACAGATTTTTTTCAGATGGTTCTGAGAGTTGGTGGTTATTGTATTTTAGTATATGATTAGAACAGCTTACATTTGGATATTGTTGAAATCTAATGGACAGTGGATAATCTTCAGCAATTTAAATGTGAATTAAAATTATAAATGTCTCCTTTTGTTGAAATGATAGCACTGTGTTTCATTTTACTGGTAGAAATAATTTATACAGTTGATGAGAGCAATACCGAATTGACAGCAGCATTAGAAAGAAGCCTGTAAACTATGAATGACAACACAGACCTTCATAAAGCACCATTTTTCTTTTTGCAACTTTAAATCCCCCAGAGCTTGTACCCATAGTGTCCATACCTCCTCCTCCTCTTTAGTATTTGAAGATTGCACCTCTTTAGTTAAAAATAAAAAAATCCCAATTTAAACTGTCATGCCCAGTCCTAATATTTTTCAGTAACACGTGTCCTCTGATGGTTCAGGAGATCTCAAATCTACACGTTTTGTTGGTTCTGGGACTAGCAAAGAAGCGGTAGAGGAGGGACTGACAGAGAATACAGAGTGCTAGTGGTGTGCACAGAGATGAGAAGGTAGCTTCCGTTTCTATACTAAAGTTTTAATAATGCTTTCATTTTCTTTTAAGATTATCAGAAATGGAGACTCATCCCCTGTGATCCTTCTGTTAATTGTGCTGTTTATGATAATAACTTTCTTGATTATTTTGGATGATTTGAGTTCTGAGACTTTCCTCATATATATGTGAGTGCATCTGCATGTTTTAAGATATGAAAATTGCTCTGGTGTATTCCTGTTAAATTGCATGGTAATAACTATAACAATATCCCACATAAATTATGACTGTGGAGACTTACCTACTTGTCCTTGCCTCAGCTAATTATATTTCACCCCCATTCACTTTTTTCATGCTGTCGCTTCAAATGTATACTTTTTGGTTCTCTAACTCTGCATTAGCCCTAGTGCATTCCCTGATAGCAGAGTGAGTTACAGTTACAGCTGCAGTGGGGAGACTTGCTGGACTAAAGACACTAAAATGAAAGATATTTTAGTCTCTTGACATACAGTCCTCAAGTAACTGTCTGGAAAGCACTAATGTTTTTAATTAATAAATATTTCTGACACATAATTCGAACACCTGAAACTAGGCACAGACTCGGTGCAGAGGCAGTCCAGCACAGGTCAGGCACTGCACCTCCGTGTTTTTCAGGAACACGCCATGGGTGTGAAGCCCAGCGTGAGGCCCAGGCTCTCTGGACGGAGCATGGGGAAAGGGCAAACCCTATAGCCTTGCCCCTCTTGAGGTCCTGGCATTAACCAGCTGGAACCACGAGGGGTAAGGTCAAGCTCTGACTTCTGCCCGTCCTGAAGAGCTCAGCTGTCCAGACCTGCAGTTTTAAAATGCATTGCTTTCTGTTAAAGACCCTTGATATGAGAGCACTTGCCTGGGAAGTGACAGGAATTCAAGTCACTCCTCAGTCCAAATAACCCCCAGGAGAGCAACCAAACCCAGGGAGCACCCAAGCTACAGCAGCCTTTCAGCCACACTTCTGTTTATTTTTAAAAGCAATTTACACTTGAAGAGAACATTCTTTTAGTAAACATTTGGCTCTAGGTTTTGTTTTGGGTGGGTGGATGTCTTCAGAGAGCAGCCTTGCTTGGTAGAGCAGCTTTTTGTTGAAAGGGCAGGTCTGGCTGCGTGTCTTCTGAGGCTCCAGCGGAGCTGAGGACACGTTGTCCCCATCCCCACGCCTTCTGGTCTGTGCTGTCCCAGAGGAGCAGTGCTGTTTTTCGGAAAGCTCTTTATTCAAAAACTATGTTTTCAATGAGGGTTTTTAACACCTGAGGAACTGCCATAGTACCAATGCGACATGAGTTACATAGCGAGCTGTTAGCAAGGAAGGAAACGTGTGTACCTTCACCGGGAATGCCTCAGTTCACCACTTAGATTTTTGCCATTTGCATTTTTCCTTTTCTGAGGCGTTTATAGTTCTCTAATATATCCTATTTTACCTTGCATGTCCTTCTCGCAAAAACAATGATAAAAAATTAGAACTCCTTAATGGGAGGATGATTTTTTTTGCCAAAACACTTCTCAGCTTGATAAACAATGAGATACTTCAGTCAGATTTAAAACAACAATTTCCAAAAATTTTACCAGTTATCCGGGTGACATTGTTGCTGTATTAACCTTTCTATTCTCTCTCTGGCTTCTTATACTGTCAGGTATTATCAGAATAGCTAAGCATCTCACGCATAAAATCAATAGCAAAAGTAAAATCTCTAGAGCGGTTTGTACTCTCTGGCAATGCTCCCTTTTCACTGGTAAAATTTTTGCTTGAGTCAGGGCTTTTTTTTTATTGTTTTGAAGAGTGAAGGGGGAAAGTGTTTAAGAATAAAAGTGATATTTGAATCGTGTGAGCTGTGCCTGGCATAAAAAGACCCCTTAAAGGTCCCAGTGGCACCTCCTGAAGACAGCTGCCGAGAGTCCCCCCATGCTCGTTGAGGTGAGCATCCACATGTCCACTCATACCATTGCCTGAGGTGACATCAGTCAGGATGAAGGCATGACCGACCACAGGCTCTGCCCTTGCACAGGTGGGATTGATGCCTGCAGCCAGGCTGGATGGCCACTGGGCCATGATGTCCCCAGCAGCCCAGGGCTGCTCTCACCAATGAGGTCAGCATAACCCCTTGTTTGAACCGTTGACTTCATCTGGCTTCCACACCTTCCCCTGAAATGTTAGATTTCAGTTAAATTCGACACCTTTATTTGTTTCTAAACCGCTCTCTCTCATCTGTCTGTTGAAGTATTTCATGTCTTGATTCACCTCTTCCACAACTTTTTGCCACGTTTCTCCCCTCAGGAGTCTCTTTTTCAGGATAAATAGACGTTGTTTAGTTTCTCCTCATATGGAAGCTCTTCCATGCTTTGGATCATACTCATCTCTCTTGTCTAAAACCTATCACTATCCTCTTTTTCACATGGAGAGACCAGGAGTGCAATGAATTACCTCAGATATGGATGCACCAAGGGTTTAAGCAATGGCATAATGATGTCTTCTGTTTCTGCTTTTTTTTCATCTTTCTGTGCGCAGGGACATTGATGAAACCCCCCTTAATAATGTCACCAATGTCATTGTAGAATTTTCTTTTTGTGCTGTCATTTGTGTTGCATTTTAGAAAGGAGCAAGTATTTTTAGTAACACTTGAAGCATAAAAGCAGGTGCTGCATCTTTCAGTTTCACAATTTAACCCAAATGGCTTTCTGTGTCATTAGCTTCATGCAGTCCTGCTGAAAAGAACTATAAACTACAATCTAGGCTAGGTTTTTTCCACATAAAATTTCCAGCAGCAGCATATGTGCTAGTCATGTAGTTGGGGCTGATCCAAGCCATGCAGAAGCACTTTGGGTAGGGTTGTGCCTGCAGTTACCCTGCAGTGCTGCACCCATGAGAAGAGCTGTTGAAGGGTTCCTGGTTATCCCCTGCCATGTGCCAGCATCCCTGGCAAGGACAATATGGTGGAGCTGTGGTCTCCTGGAGGTCCTCCGCTCCTTGCAGCATGTACCCGGTGCTTCAGCCCAGCCTCATCCTGACTCCATGTTGTGGTTTACCCCTGGCTGGCAAACACCACACAGCCGCTCGCTCACCCTCTCATCTCCTAGGGAATGAGGGAAAGAATTAAAAGGATAAAGGGAAAAAAGAGACTTGTAAGTTGAAATAAGAACATTTTAATAGCTAAACTACAATAACACTGAAAATAATAATTATAATAATAGTAATAGTAGTAATATATACAAATATAAAAATGTATAAATGAGTGATACACAGTACAACTGCTCAACTCCTAATGACCAAGGCTCAGCCTCTTCCAAGCTCACGATCCTGGAGTGTGGAGAGTCCTGAAACCGCAATACCATAAAAAAAGATTATGGCCCAAGCATCCAAGAGACCAAGAGGTGACATGGAGAGATGACCCTGAGAGATAGCATGAACTTCCAGACAGACCGTCATCTATATACTGGGCATGCCACGCATGATATGGAATAGACTATTGGCCAGTTTGGGTCTCATTCCTAAACCTAAGGTTGAATCCTGAGGTAGTAATTGGGGCTGTGATCCCTCCTAGCTTCTCCTGCCCCTGCAGACCCTGGCTCAGCAGAGAAGCTAGAAAGTCCTTGACTGTCCTGGCAGCAACTATAAACATCAGTATGTGATCAGCCACCTTCCCAGCACAAGTCCAAGGGATAACCTCTTACTAGCTACTATGAAGAAGGTTAACTCCATCCCAGCTGAAACCAGGACACTCCAAGAGAAGCTTGCAATCAGTGGTAGGTCTCAGATTGGTGGCTAATTGCTGCCGGTGGCCCCTGTGATGTTGGTAGATGTCTGTGGGGAGGGCCCTGGCTGTACGATGACAGCCTGATGTCGCTGCAAGGGGGGGACTGGCTAACTCCCATTTAGCAAATCAAACATTGGCAGGCAGGCCCACACATTCAGTGGATCTAAGCTAAGTGAATTTGGTGCCAGAGTAATTTAGTTCCCACCTCCCCACCATGATGAATCTTCCTCTGAGAGGCCCATGCAGAGCTCATGCTCAGGTTGTTTGTGGTGATGGTTTCTATGAAGACGTGAGCTGGCACCAGCACCCGTTCCATGTGCAGTTGCTCTTCACTGCAGCCCTCCTTCATGCCGCCTATTCTTGTGCCAGCCCACATAAAATAAGCTGCACTGTAGATGCAATTTCCAGTAGTGACACTGATATGGGTTAACTCAGATTTTGGGAATCCGAGTCAGTCAGAAACTGTAGGCTATCCACCCCTGGAAAACAGGCGTTAGCATTGGCTGTGTTGCCTTAGAGCAGCCCTGTGGCTGCCCTTTGTTATGATAGCAGCAGCCACCCCTCTGGCTAGGGGAGCAGCTACTGGTATTTGCTCTTTTTTTGGTAGTCCTGGAGCAAGCATATTTCAGCCAGATCAGAAAATCTGAGACATCAGTTTGTACTGCTGATATTGGCAGCTTTTGCTTCTGCAGTGAGTGCAGTAATAAGAGGAAAATATTTCTGTGGTTCCTCAGGATGCTTTGTGAGCAGTCACCTCTGACTGATGAGCAGAACAGACCATACTCACAGACGTGGTTCTTTCTCAACTCTGTCATTGCTGCTGTAAGCCTGAGAAACTGTAACTACATTCCACAAAATTCATATGCTACCCCAACCCACAGCCCGTTTCCCAGTTTATTCCATGCTGCAGGACCAGTAGCCTCATCTATTTTGTGTTCCAGGAAGAGCAGGAGCAAGAGTGAAGCGTTGAGTTGTTCTTTGTCTTTGCCATAGCCATGGTGAAATGTCTTGGTGAAAATCCCAGGTGAGTGCAGGGATCAGGCTACACTGGGTATTAGAGAAGAACACTAAAAATATCCCCAGTGATTAAGGGGGGAAAACAAAAAAAAAAAGATAAGGTTTGTCCTTAAAACTAGAGAACAGAGCAAGGGTGAACCTCAGGCTGAAAAGAAACCCTGCCACCTCCACAATCTCCTTGCGTGGCGCCAGCACAGTGCCCAAAGGACACCGAGATCCCTGGTGCCTGGAGGTGGGGTTTCATCAGTCTAAGGATGAGAAGGTTGCCCAGTCCAGGAAAGACACTGATGTGTGGGGTGTGGGCCCAGCCTTTGAGATGATGATGGGCCAGGGCACAGGGCACACAAGGGCAGGCTGGGTGGGTGATGAGGGTGGGCAGGTCGTGAGGGTGCTGAGACACTGGAGCAGGTTGCCCAGAAAAGTTGTAGATGCCCCGCCCCTGGAAACACTCAAGGTCAGGTTGGACAGGGCTCTGAGCAACCTGATCTAGTTGAAGATTGCTCATTGCAGGGGTTTTGGACTAGGTGGCCTTTAAAAGTCCCTTCCAACACAAACTGTTCTATGATTCTGTGATTCGATGATTGATTTCCTTGCTTTCCCACTCACTCCCACCAGAAAAGCCCATTTGATGCTACAAGATTTGAACTTGGGATCATTTACAATAGCAGTGTTCATTCACTGTTATTTTGTTGAAGCAATGTAAAAAGACAAGGCTTAATTTCTGAAATGGGCCATCTGTTCCCATACAAACTGCATAATAGAATGCACAACTATTTTGATTAATACAGCAAACCATCTTTAAGCAATACACGTGATTCTGTATATATTTTTGACTCTGGAAGATGTCATCATCCTTTGCTCTAATTGTTCTTGATTTTACCTCCTCATCTTTTTATTTAAAGAAAAGGAATGACAACCTGTCTCACTGGGAGCAAAGTTTGCTCATAGATGGATCAGGAATAATTAGACCAAATGGTACTGCAAACTCCAGCAGACAGGATATCTCCATTACAGAGAGTTATGTTGTCATTTCTTTGACCATCCTCCCATCAATCCATCCATCAACAAATTAAAGTTGGCTAAAGAGCCACTTATCTTGAGTGCTTTTTACCCTGATCGCTGTCAATCTAGGTAAATAAACATTTTCCCTAGGCAGAGTTTACATATTTAACCATGTTTCAGGAGACAGTCCTCTTGCTACTTACACATCCAGCAAATTGCACATACTTTTGCTGTGTTTCCTGATTCACCTCGCCCACACATTGCACCTTCGTTAAATGAGCCCTAGTCCCTCTGTCTCCCTTTGGTTTGTCTTGCAAAAAGTCACATTAAAGTTGCATTAAAACTTGCAGACTGAAAAAAGTCTAGAAATGAATTTTACTGCCTTAGGTTGGAAAAGCCTGGTGTCCCATGCAAGGTGTACATCATAAATGGATCAAGTGTGTGAAAGAAATGAAAAATGAAAAAAATGGAGCTTTATCAGCAAGCTTGCTTTGAGGAATGTGGAAATGCTACTGCATCTGACTTTCATCATTTGAGCCATGATACCATAAATGACTTTATAGCTTCATGATGAACATAAGCAATGATATGAACAGCATTATATTTGATATTTAATAAATATGTGCCAGTGAATACACTGTTAGAGATATTACTTTCTCCCTATATTTATTTTTCACTTAATTGATATATAGAGTGGTTCACACTCTGCCTGCTGCCTATCAGGCAGATGCAAAGGAATAGCAGTCTTAGTATTATTGTATGCCTAGTGCTTTTCAAAAGACACTCATAAGCACACATGCGCGTAGAAGGGGTGACGTTCCCCTCCTCCTGAAGTTAATAGGCTGCTGTCAGTAATGATGGGGGCTGCTCCCAAAGCTAACTGTAACTAAATCAGAATATGACCAAGAACAAACGCACTGCTGCGGGTGAAGCTGGAGAGTTGTTAGGGAAGCATGAGAGGAATAACAACCTGATATTCCCTGTTGATCATTAAGGACAACTTGCCTTTCCCTCTTAAATACCTCACAAACGTGACAGCTCTTTGGTACCGGCTGGGGACCAACACATTCAGTTTTTGCATCGCTGTCGTGTGGTCAGGGCTAGACCCACGAGTACACTCGGGTGCTTTGCACCCATGGTGTCCAGCGGTGCTGTGGAAGGCATGGCTCCACGGATGGTGCTGAGGTCTCCTGTGCAATCCCAGTGAGCCGGGAGCCTGCTGACTCCCATACATCCTGCAGGCTGCCTGTGCGCTGCTTCCTGCCCCTTCACCTGGTGTAGGAAGAAGTGTGATCTCGTAGCCACAAAGCAGACATCTAGGATGTTAGATTTCCCTGCAGTGAAGGAAGGACATACATAAGAAAATTATTTTGCAGTGGCAACCTGTATGTTGGATAATGCTGTGCTGGTGGAAAGCACTGGTCTAAGAAAGATAAGCATGCCTCCTCAGAGTCACAAATATCAGGACAGCACTGACACTGCCTGAGCTCCACTTCAAGCCAAAGCAGACCCCAGACAGCGTCTCCTCTCTTTTACCTGCAATGTATTTGGCATTGAACATCTGACTGGTCACGGGCTTTTCTCTTTGATGCAGTTGGAGCAGAAGCAAAGGAAGATCTGACTTTCCAAACAGGGCTTGTTCCAAGTTCAGAAGTATCTCCTGAGACTACAACTCTGAAATGGCTGTTCCGGATTTTGGTGGACCTCTGCTCCCCAGCTTGCTCCTCCTGCCTGGTGGGTGCTCGCTCAGTGTGGAGAGGTGTCACAAGGACTCACAGGAGAGGCTGTGCCCCCCCACCCCCCAATGATTTGTCAAAGGTGGGAGATGGTACAGCTGTGCTGTACAAGTCATTGTGGCCGGTGTTATGGAAGAGGACAACTCAGCGAGAGCACCTTCCCCATGGGCTGCAGTAGAGCAGACGTGGTAAGTAAACAGCATAACCTTTCCTTACGCCCACAGCTCTTCCTGCTGCCTGTGCTTCTCGGGAGCTCAAGGCAGGAGTTTGCTCTAACATGATGAAAAAAGATGTCACTTTTCCACCCTTTTAATAGACACAGAAAGCAAGAGGCACCTTCATTTTCTCTGCAAAAATAACTGCTAACTCCTGTAAATCCTGCGGGCTGCCTGTAAGGAAATCCTGTTCTGCCTAGGCAAATAAAGGGGACCAGATGAGGGATTTATACTTCGAATATTTTAATCAAACCCTACCATAGACTTCTTTCCTCAAACACAGCCATAAAACTGGCATAAATATGTTCCTGCTGGGTTCAGCAGTTGAACTGCAAGGTGCCCTGCCATCCCGGGAGCACGGACGCGTGCCCTGCCTGGTGTCCCTGCCCACGGCAGGCAGCGTATCCTTGCAGCACATCCCCACAAGGCTGTGCACATGTGACATGACCTCACTTCTCCCACATACGTGTCCATAAGCACAAAGGAGAGACAGTCAAATGTGCAGGAGCAAAGAGGTCATTTACAGATTTGGTGGGGGCTGGGGGCAGTGCTCGGGGAGGAGGTGCTGTTTTGTTGTCCCCTCTCCAATGCTTGCAGGGGACAGTGACAAATATCCCCGCTGCAGCCTGCCATCCTGGGACTGTTCTCTGGCACTTACTGCCCTTATCCTGGAGCAGAGTTTGTGTCTTACTTTGCCCAGAGGAAAACACTTCCCGTCTCAAGGATCTTGGCAAGATACCTGAGGTGTTTCATCACATCCCGTGCTTTCAGTAACGATGGGATGCCACCTGGTGCTTGGCTCCCACTACCCGCCTGCTCATTAAATCTCAGCCGCATCTTCAGTGCTGCTATTCTGATCAAGCTCTTCAAACGCAAGCATGGATGGCATCTTGCTTGTCGCAAAAGTGGCCCTGAGCAGAAGCCAAAGGTGGGTAAGATGGCTGAACCAATGTTGCAGGCGTGGCTTCCATCTTTTAGCGCTTGATTTCCTCATCTTAACTCTGCATAAACACTACTTCTGTGCATTTATTTATACTCAAGTTTAAGTGCCTGTGCAAATTATAGCACAGACAGCCAGAACAGAAATGAGGCATTTAAATGGTAAATAAACACTGCCTGTGCATGGTGGTGCTTTTATAAATAATATCCCCTTTTAAGCCTTATTCTCTGCCATACAGGAATGTCACTTTTCAGAACATCTGAACCCACAAACATCACACATCAATCTCTTTATATGCTTACTTAAAGAGCATATCAAACTATTTCTGCAAGCAAAAGGACTAAATTATCCATGAATTCCAGATAACCATCCTTAACCCAGAAAATGTCAACAGTTTTCTATAATAATAGTCCCAAACATGGCAGCTGTAGTGTTTGGAGTACTTCTCTTAGGAGTGGGCGAGTCATACATTTCTGGGAGAATACTCACCACTGAGCGTGTTCTGTCTTTGTATCCCTGCTGTTAGATACCTTGCTCCACACATTTCTCTGCCCTTGAAGTTGGGTAGTGCCTTTGCTGTGTCCTCTGTGCTGCGTTTCTCATCTAAGCGTGGGAATTTCCAGCAAAGCCCTACCCTAGCCCTGGAGAAGATCTTGGCAAGCAGGTGGTCAGAGAGGGGCTGCTGGAGCAGAGCCACGCCGAGCAGATAGTGGGGTGGGGGGCTCTCAGTGCAATATGATTGCTCTGTCCCCCAAGGTGAGGGGGGAGATTAAAGTTCTCATCTTCACCATTTCTGCCTGCAATTTGCAGAAACTGTTAATGACTGGAGGCTCCTACCCTTATCACTCCATTTATTAGCACAATACATCCTGATTATAAATTTGGTCCTGTAGCAATTCCTGGGTGGCTTTTGCTGTTGTCTGATAGAATGTAAAGTAATAGAAAACCTTCCACCTTCCTTTCTCCTTTAGCTTCTGGGCTTCTTTCAATGAGCTCTGGATTTGGAGCCACCTTCCTGATGTTTTTTCCTGTGATGTTTACAATGGAGACCTATAAACACCTACCAAATTCTACTTGGTAGACTTATAATTTGTAACTACTGCCCATAACTATTTCACAGGGGGACATTAAGGTTAGCACCGGAAACATTTTAGCGAGGGTACAGGTAGTTCATGTGCACGTTCTCAGCTATTGAGTTGGGTGTTATTTCAAACAACAAACCTCCATGGATTAATTCAGTCTGATATGGAAGCACTGACCTTAGAGAAATGTGTTTCTCAGTCCCAGGTTTTGGGCACAGGTAATAACATCATATAGTCTGTAGAGCTACATTTTCTCTGAAGTGTATGCAGGACCTTCACAGCAGTTAGCAGGGAAGTGTGTGTGTTTACGGTATGTGTGCAAGTGGGAAGGAAAAAATAGTAAAAATTTTCCATCTACTGTTCAGAGGCTACCAACTGCTAACCAGTCATGTAGCACAGTGATTTCCAGTCTTCGCTTTTGAGGAGTGCACGGAAAGTGGAAACAGACTGCAGTATTTGCTCTTTCTCGAGCTCCCAAAATGCACAGCCTGTCGAGGACCATCCCAAATTAGCTTTGGTTTCCTGCCCTCCCCATACTCTGTCTTTGGTAAAAACATGTGACTTAAATTCACAATGACAAGATGATGCAGATGTTTTGCTAATATGAAATAAATAGTCAGGGACACGTTTGTTCAAATTGCTCATACAGTTGATAGGAGACTAGGCAGCTTTTTGCTTCCCCGCCAGTGGGTCCCCACGGTGGAGGCAGCAGTGGCAGTGCGGTGGGTCTGTGCTGTGACAAAGCATTTGCTGACTTCAGCACAGACCCAAACGCCTGTTGTGTCTCACCCTGATGACAGCTCTTCTTGGCAGCCCAAGCAGAGATGGGAATGGACCCTGCCTGAGAAACACCTGCTGACCCTGCTGAGGGATGCTTCCAAGCGGTCCCCAGATGTGTTTGCAAGGTGGCGTGGGAAAGCTGGTGTTGCTCTCGACCCTACAGTGCCTGTCCCATGGCTGCATAGCAGGTGTCACTGTCCAAACCTGTCAATTTGCCAAGCACTGTCCTTTCTCTAAGATTTTAACCATGTAAATTGCAAATTCTTTTCAGCATGACTGTATTTGGACTTTTTTGTCTCATAATCAGAATATGGTGGTGGGATTTATAGAGATGCAGTCTTGCCATCATACTATAAGATGCAGAACTGAGAAAAAATTGAATACTGTGCGAAAAGGACTGAGGCAAAACACATGAGCGTTATACAGCCTCCTCCTAATGTGGTCTCTCAGAGTGGATAATAATATAAACATTCATCCATTAGAAAAAAACCTACCCTTTACTGCCCCCCATTAAATACATTGGCAGTCCTATTAAAATACAAGTCAGATTTGTGTTTAATGATCTTGAAAGGAAAGTAATTGCTTGAGTATTACCATTCAAATGTTCTTACAGCAGCATATAATATTTACAGTCTAAGCGCCACTTCTGAGTGCTACGTGGCACTGGAGATTGCCCAGCCTCTTCAGAGAGAGAGCCCGTGTAGCTGAGAACCAGGGCACAAAAATGATATGTGCTCTGAGCCCTGTAAAGCCTGGGAGAAACAACTAAGCAATGGGCTGCATAATTTTTCAATTTTAATAAGCTCTTGAAAGAAAAAAAATCTTTCAAAACCTCTCCTGCCCTGCGAAGGCAGGGCTTGAACACCGCAAACGCTTACTCAGGTGAGGAGTGCTGGAGTTACTCACATGAGTCAAGCTCCTCGCTCTGCAAGCATCATGTGCCAGCATCAGGCACAAAGTCATACTGAGAACTGTGACAGTTTGCTCTACATTTTTAACCCCTGACTGTGTCTTCGTGAAAACATCGTAGGTGATTTGTATTCAACTATTACATATGTTTTTGTAGGAATATCCTCAAATCCAAGCTCATTTTGACTAAGGAAAAGGGGAACATAAAAGTAAAGAAGAAATATTTTTATTATGTTTATTTTTAGAAGTCTATCAAGTGTGAACAGTCAGAGTATTTCATAAGGCATGTGGCAGGAGTGCCACAAAGAATATCAGAACTTTTCCAGGGGGGAAAAGTGAGTTCCAAGTCCATCTTTCCTTCTCTTGACTGTCTTGCCTATCAAGGTCTTGGTCCCTCAGGCTTCAAGAGTGATGGTGAACTCCTGGGCTTGGCATCAGTGCTGCACTCCCACCCCACCAGTGGCTCGCGATGGCAGGCTCTGGAGTGCAAAACTGCTCAGTGAGGTCTGCCCCTTGCTCCGTGCTTGCATAGGGTGTAGCGTGGGGAGGCCACAGTCATTGCCGAGACTCTTGCGCCCACCTATAAACAAGATTAATTAAGAAATACTAACAAATGCAAAATGTCTAGGGCATTGCATTTTGTTGGACGTGTTGGTGCTGAGAATGACAATCCTGCCAAGGCAAATTAGCTTTTACAGTCTTGGATGCTGCTGTCAGATGCCATCCCAAGCAGGGAGGACAGCAAGGATGTGATCTGAACAGAGTCAGATGAGACGCAGTAAAACACCAACATGTACTAATCAAACTGGTGCCATGGGCCAGATATTAATCTTAGAATTTGGGAGAGTCTGTAATTACTTTATGGTATGTAATGGCTAACATTTCTGTAAGGGAGCAGATTATATGGTTTACCTTCTTTGTATGCACTTAACTGACAAACTGCTTCCTCTATCAGGTGGTGTTATTCCTTGCAGAGTGTAGTCTTGGTTATAACACTTTCTTCCTCTCAGTCAGTCGCGAAGTGGTGGTTGAAGCAGTCCAGACACAGTCATCTTGGTTCTGTTTTATGCCGAGACTTTCTTCCATCACTCTCACAATAGAAAAGACCTGTAAGCAGGTACAAAGGTAGTTCATGTTCCTGCTAAATCCCGGGGCAATACCAAGTGCAGGTAAGAATGAAACTGGAAGTCTCTGTGAGTTCTGTGAAATGCCTGTCTTTGAAGGCATGAGCACCACTGCATATGTGTGTATAAATCAAGACTTAATGCATGCCCGTGGCAGCCTAGCCACACGCCGTGCAGAAGCAGCTTTACAAGCCAATTTACTGACCTAAGAACTGAAAATCAGCACCCAAGTCTGCCCTGCTTCCCTCTGCAGATCTCTGCATCTTGGGATCAGGATGCTCAAGAAGTCCAAAACACTAACAGTGTTTTCTCTGGATCCTGGATCCTCTTCAGTCTTTCACCAGTGAACTGAAAAATGTGACTGTGCTGAGAGATCTAGGATTTAGCTGATTAGAGTTTTCTGATTCCCTAATTAGTGTGGTTTAAATTTCAAGCTGGACCAGATCTGGTACAAACAACAAACCCAGAAAAAAGGCACCTATGCAATTTTAACGACTTGCCTCAACTTCAGGCCAACTAAGCAATATGTCTGGATGACACAACATGTTGCTCTTGAGAACCTGAACAAAGCTCTTGCGTTATTTTTGCAGTTGGGACTGGGTGTTATTCAGGCTTGATGACCAACTGGTGGTGCTAATGCTGCATTGGATGGGAGGTGAAGGAGGGTTTGTTACCCCTCACTAAATATGTACGTGCATTGCACAAACCCTCTGCAAATTATAAAGCCGCTTTCACCAGCCTTGCAGTTAAAGGATTCGGCTAGAGTCTAAAAAAAGACACTTGCAAGAAACACACACACGTATATTCCAAAATTTCATATGGCAGCACTTTAATAAGGAGAGCTTCAAGGAACAGTCACTTGCCTAGGACATGTGCCATTCAGTCCTTAGTCCTTACGTTAAGTTTTTGTGTGACTCTTTGTAATATAATGTTTATTGCCTAGGAGGGGGACTAGATACTAACTTGTCTGCAGAGGGCTATGAAGCAGTAAAGGACCAACTGAGACACGCCTGGGTTTGAGGGACAGTTAGCCCCCGTCAGAGCCAACCAAACTGGCTGATAAACTGCAATCTGAGCCTCAGTGGATGGGGAAAGCTCTAGAGACAAGTGTCACCCTGTGTTTCAGCCAATACGGTCATTAACTGCAACAGAAATAGACTCCAAGAACTGCAGGAGTGTGGAAAAAAAACCAAACCCTGTTACTTTCATTTATTCAGGTGAGTGATCCTCGTTTTAAAAAAAGCCAAAGTACCATAATTTCTATTTGGTGGAGGCTGTTTACCCTCTTAGAGGGTTGTATTTCGTGGCATTTTGTGCTCTGTTCCCTAGGCATTGCACTGAAAGTCACCTGTAACAACCAGATGAATGACAACTCGTGCAAGGGACTGTCCTGTTGCCCAGAGAGGAGAGGGGAGGAACCAAGTCATTTTCTTTTGCAGCATGCAGACAGCGAGAGGAAATGCCTTTTCACACCAGCTCTGGCCTGTGAGGGTGGGATGCTTTCTTGGAGAGGCTGAACGTGAGCTGCTTGGAGTAACAGCGAGGAGTGGAAGAGGGTACCGGTAGCATGTTATGGTGGCAGATGATTTGTGGACACATCAGGTCATGACAGTTGCTTGCTAGCATCACGATTGCCATTGTCTTTGTTTATTCACTGAAATCATCTTCCTCTGATAGCTGTTAAATCTCGGGAGGAGTGAGGTACCCCTGGGCTCAGTGGGAGCAGGCAGGCAAGGGGACACCCACTCTGCCCCTTCCCTGCACCATGCTCCCATCCCACCCTCACTATTTGGTGTGGCGAGAGTCTGGAAGCTGTTCACCCCTGGCATTTCTAGTGAAATAGCTGGAAATTCCTGTGCCCAAGCTGGCCTTTTTCCACATTTTCTCCTGTGAATACAGTTTTAGTACTATGAAATGACCTGTTAGAGTGCTTTGGCCATTAAGGCCAAATTTCTCCCTTAGATGAGCACTGCCTCATCTTTCTGTAGCAGTAAACTGATGACTGTTTTTTGGAGTTCAAGGAACCAGTGCACTCTGTAGAGCCTTATCTCGTAAAATTCAGGCATACAAATTCCTGTTTTCCTCTTGAGTACAATACCTGCAGGTACTGTGCTGATGGCCTGCAGCAGTCACCCCCAACAGAAAGCATCTCGGGAACTGCTGTCTTCAGTTCCTCAATCTCAGACATTTTCTAGACACAAAAGCCTCTCCCTCGTGTAACAGAAAACAGGACAGATCCCAAACCAGGGGTTCCTGCAAGGTCAAGCTCACGAAGGTCTCCTCCTCCTCCCCACAGGAAGAGGCAGCACAGATGCCCAGGGACCGCTGTCCCACCAGCAAAGGCAGCCAGAGCAAAGAGGGTGCTGGACCTCGTCTGCTGGCATTCCCTGGGCCGGGTACCAAATGAAGCCGTCAGTGGCAAATGCGAGTCTTCTGTCTTTCCTTCTGAAAGGGGCCTGAGGACATGCAATGGTCATCAG
This sequence comes from Syrrhaptes paradoxus, assembly GCA_013400615.1. Classification (NCBI taxonomy): domain Eukaryota; kingdom Metazoa; phylum Chordata; class Aves; order Pterocliformes; family Pteroclidae; genus Syrrhaptes; species Syrrhaptes paradoxus. The sequence continues at coordinate 81,526 of VZTO01007338.1, read as the reverse complement.
TCCCTGGTTCTCTTTCTTTCCCCTCCATTCCCAGCAACCTGATTGTTATACTCCAGATCCTTTTCTAGTGGTTTGCTAAATTTCCTTTTTATGAACGGCGCCACTTCTTCTCTCCTCTCCCCATGCAGGCTTCTCTCCAAGGAAGCAGCCCCAACAATGGCTCTTCGCTTGGGGTGATCGCCTGGCAAGGCACGAGATCCATTGTTCGCTTTCCTTTCTGGCTCGTCCTGCTTGTGTCCCATACTCTGATTGTTGTTGTTTATCTTTTGTTGGAGAACATTTGCCTTTTGTCTCATTTAGAAAATCGTTAAATCGGGGCTAGATTTTTAACAAAATGAAGGCTGCTTCTCTATTTTTGTTGCAGCCACTTTGAAGTTCAGCTGCTTTGGATTGCAGGATGTGCAGACCCTGAGAGATACAGGCACATTGGGTCTGCAAGTCAGATAGCTGCATGTGTGAATGTCCAGTTAAATGCAAGTCTGGTGATCTGCCTTCCTAAATACACAATCGCTCTATACCATCATGTCAAACTGGGGCCAAATCTCAGCGATGGTGCAATGTGAGTTTTACAGCCTCTGCGGGCAGAGCAGACGGGGTGCGCGGGCACATGTGGCCTGCATTTCTGTATGCAGTCCTCGCCTTCTGACATTTGCAAATTTGTCCCTTAATCTCTGTGGTGCAGGATTTGCTGTCAAGAAACATTGTCTGGGATGAGCTGTTGGGATTCAGAACATTAATTATTCTTCTGACTAAACCCTCAACAGCTAGGCTAGATAATACAAGTGTAAAGAAAGAAATTAGTATGAATCATGTTCTGCACTTGAAATCTAGAACGAATCATGCTGTAGGAACAAAATCATATACCATAAGCATGTGTGTGTAGAGACACAACAGAGCCGGATCCCCAGCTGGGGCTGGGTCGCGTGATGCCAGTGGCAGCAAAAGACACTTTCCCTGTTTTAAGACCTCACCTTGCTTTGTTTATTCTGAGAATCCAGAGAGCGATTCCAGATAATGACAGGATCTGTCAGGTTGTGCTGAGGAAAGCTGAAGCCAGAATAACAAATAAGATCTGTTAATCTTTTGCAGTAGAAAACTATTTTTTTTTTTAAATCATACTTATGCAAGAAACTGCTCAGACAGACAGAAGCAGTGCAGGCCCTTGGAGAAGCTGTGCCTACCCCCTCGCCAGGCAAAGTATCAATGCAAAAAGCATCAGTGGTTTTTGCAAGAACAGCAAGCAAGCCTATTTGTTGTAGTTACTAAACCAGCTCTTCAGTTCATGCAACTTGGGGCAGCTCAGCTGACTTCAGTATAGCTTTATATTTGTATCCCCATGTTCCACATAGAAATGTCATTGTGCTGAATTTCACCGTGCTGTTGTTCCTACATTCAGCTGGGCTGGAGATTAAGTATTTACATTTCAGTATACACAACTAAATGCTTTTAAACCAAAGCCAGGGGTTTGAAATCTCAGAACAGAGCCATAAAGAGCTAATGAGAAGAATAAAAATCAGATAGTTAAAAAATGATGTAAGGTAGAGTCTTAATTTTTTATTATTAAATTCACAGCACATTAAATATTAAATGTTCATAAACTTTGTTTTGTGCAATGATAAATTAATAATATCTACATAGACATGTTCTTTTACAACAGGGAAGCTAAGAAACATAGTACCAGAAGACCTTGTGTTGACAACTGAAGCTATTAGAATAGACTCCTTAATCTTCAATCATAAAAAGTAGATAATGTTATTTCTTATTACTATTAAATGCAAAGTGCCTTACTAGGAAACATATATGTCATTACTAAAAATAACTACCAGAGGATGTTTTGAGCAAGGAAGAAAAAGATGTTAGCAAATTACATCTTGAGATTAATTCAGTGAAATGTTCTCTGCTAATCTCCACCATATAAAAATAGTTTTGCAATTTATTCTTCTGTTGGCCCATAACAGGTTGCATAAGGTTTATGTCCAAGCACAGAAACAGTCATGGTTTAGTATAGTATGTTGCACTTTTGGGAATAGTTACCAGTTGCTAATACTCCCTAAATGCAGGCTGGTATATACGCTTTCTCTATCACTGAAAAATGTCTGACAACCTCCACTTGGGGAAGGGATGATGAGCTTTGTCTTTTTTTCTTGTCTATGAACAGTGAGCAATGCTTTCTTGATTAAAACCAGCTGATTTTAATCACTTTTGTCCAGAATTTGTCCACATTATTTATTCAAATGTTTCCTGTGGTTCACAAATTATAGGGAGGAGGGGGTATCTTCCAGGCCAGTCTCCTCAAAGACCAGGCCATGGAGAATGAAATGTCACCTAAATGAAGGAATTATGGTTTTGTTCAGTATTTATACATGACCTAGACAGCAGACCCACCCACTAGTTGCTGGTATAGCTTCCAGTACATGGGACTATTTTTTTTTCAAAGACAGGAACCTGCAGAAGCCCCTTCACCAGGACAGTGGCACAGCTGGTGAATAGCGGTTTCAAGCACCTCAAACTCATGATGAACCCTCTTCCAGAAAGGGGTAGGATTGTTTTACATGAACACACACTGCTTTTTGAGTCCTGATACTTTTTTTCCAAATTGGGAGTCAAAGGAGACTCATTTAAGATTTCTATGAACTATTTCGAATGGACAAACCAAAAGAAGTTACCTTTGGACAGATTTTTTGCTCTCAAAACCCATACAATGTTTGCCTTCGCAGCTTGCCAGCCCGTGACCCTGACCATTGCCTGGCCGGGGCGGGAGCTGGCTCCTCTTCGGTGCTGGTGCAGGGACCAGCACTCATCCATCTCCACCCCAGGAGGACACCATAGGTCTCATGCAACTCCTGCCCCAGTTTTGTTTTTTTTTTCCTGCGATCTTGAATCAGAGGCTTGGGTAAGGACAGGCTGGAGCAACACGTGCTCTTATTGTCCGTTTTTAACGGGCATACGGTCTGCCCTGGCTGCAGACAGCTGATGGGAACTAGGACATGCAGAGGAGCGCGTCCTCCTCATTCAGCTGCTGTGACAGCCTTGGAGCCAGCTGGACCGTTACGGAGCCCAGCAGCTCCGTGCCAGCCCGGCTCCCGGGGCCAGCTTTAGGCACAGGCGAAATCAGCAGTTGCCTGGAGAGGCAGGCTGGTGGAGGCAGCGAAATCACAGCCGGGACAGGATGAGCCGTGCCCTGGGATGCAGCCACAGCTGCTGCTCCCTGACAGGCTTCCCTAGGTCCCCCGCTCCCCCACAGCACAGCCCCTTCCCATCTTTCTTCCCAGTGATGGGGGCTCTGCCTGCAGCTCTGCCCTGGCTCTGCCGTGCCTGGTGCTGCCTCTTGCTCGGGGCTGGCCTTGCCTCCGGGAACCCCGTCTCGTGCTCTCCCTTGGAGCCACGGCAGGGACAGCAGGGACCATCAGTGGCCCACAGCCACCCCTCTTTGGTGTCAGGCTTCCTTCTCATAGAAAAGGTTTCTGTCTCCCAAAAAGCATTCCCAGACCTGTGCCTCAAACCCAGGGAACATACGACTGTGCAGCGTTAGATGCAAAGGCTAAAACCAGAGAGAGAGCAAAGGCAGCAGGGAGGAAGTCTGGGCTCTCCTTCCTAATTCAATAAGTCATTTCAGAGGTTTTGCATTTGCTCTTACACAGAAGGGATATTCACCAGTGAGAACTCATCCCTGCTTGCACAGCCAGGCCAGGCTTTGTGGGCGCTGTTTTGGGAAGGTGAAAGTGGAGCACTTGGCACATCCTGTCGCCGCGCTCAGCCCCTCCGAGCCCCACACCATCTCACGAGTAGCTGCTGCCGAAGGCCACCTGCAGAAGACTGCCACGTATCAATTCCTCTCTCATGTGCTTCATAGCCTGCTCTCAGTAGCACAAATGGAGAGCGGCGAGGGGCTGGTGCCTGCTTAGGATGCCAGCCGGGAGACTCTGCTTTATTTTTGTTATGTTAAAAACAGTGAGGAAACATCCCTGAGCAAGTACATCAGTGTCCCAAGTGGCATCACTGACATGTCAGAATTGCAACCTGGGCTGCCAAAGCACTGCAGGTACACCCCAGTCGATGGGCAGCCTGGCGTCAGCCCCCCGTGACCTGGGGGCACAGCTCCTAAACTAGATGAGCCTGACCGCACGGGTCCCCCGGCAGATGGGCTGGACGTAGGTTACAGGTAAGTAGTGTTGTTAGAAAGTGCCTTCATAAAATACTCTGCTTTTTGGGACACCTAAATAAAGGGGAAAAAAAGTCTAAAACTACTAGGTATTAGCAACAGGGAAGGCAAATTAATTATCTGAGCAGTTAATGGGGTTTAAGTGGGATAACCCCAGGCAGCCAGTGGCAGATACCATCGGTGGGGCACCTGGTCAGGAATACCTGTACCGCACAGCACGGGTGTTACTGGCTCAGCACAAACCAGAAGATGCACGATGCAGGCTCACAGGATTAGTGGAGACCTCCACCTGTCCGAATTTAAGGTAAGCTCCTCAGCATTTAGTCCCAGGGTAGTTTAAATAGTTTTCTACTTAAGGGATTGGCTCTGAAAATCCCTCTCTTAAGCACTTAACTACAGGTCGGCTTGTTGGCACAGACTGGCCTCATTCAGGCTGCGTGTTCCCAAAGGCGATGCTCAGCAGAGGGCTGGGAGCCGCTGCGCTCCGATGTGTGCTACCTGCAGAAACAAACGTCACTCCTTTTGGGCTGCCTCAGGATCACTGCCAGTCGCCACACTGCCACCTTTGCAGCGAGGTGGAGTCCCGCTGCGCCAGGCTGCCGTCCGCAGTGCAGACATCACTGTGGGGCAACCACACCGAAACACGGGCAGAGAGGGGCTGCACCGCTGCGGGGAAGGGGACTGCTCCTCTCCACTGTCTCCCAGAAGGGCTACTGCTGAGTTATACCTTCCCAATATTTCGTCAAGCAGCTCAGTGGTGCTTTTTTTTCCCCACTTATAGGATATGGCATTGCTTCGTCATTATAATATGTTTATTTTTATTATAAACCTACTCTAGCTAGACCCTATAGGCAACAAGCTTTTCATTTGTATACTTGGGAGTCGTCTGGTCAAGTAAAGCTGCTGTATGTAGACGTCACATTCACTGCATAACAATTGTAGTGAAGTTTTTATGCACAAGGCTTTTTACTTTCCAATCAGCAGCCCTGAGTTGGGACTTTTGGGGTAAACTGGTAGCTCTGGGCGGCTTTGAAGCATCACAAGTGGAGGGTTTTGTCTCCAGAAGATTTACTGGCAGCGAACTTTTCTTCAACCGTTTTATTAGCCTCCTTTTACATATGTATAGTGGTGAGGGGAAAAAACCTGTTGTTGGTGCAGTACAGAGCCTATTTCCCCTGTGGTATTCACACAAAAAAATTGTGTGAAAAATTGTTGCCCAGGGCCTCCTCAAATCCTGAAATTTAACTTAGCGCTGTGAGGTTTTCAAATACTTCAAGCCTTCCCCGCCCCCCATCCCCCTCTTTTAAAGGTTGAAGCTGGGGTAACAAATTCAGCAGCGAGAATGGACGCCCTGCCCTTGGCTTCAGCCGGCGCTGCCAGAATAAATCTGGGCCCCCCGGCCGAACTGCTGAAAAGTTTTTGCCCGCTTAACACGGGTTTTATAATTTTAACTTGCAAGTTGTTGTTGAATTGAGCCCTGTTGCGTGGACAAATTGGACAAGAAAAGTTTAAATGTTACCACTTTGGCTTCTCCTCAAGTGGTGCTGAGCACAGATGTTTGTGGGGGCCATCATGTCCCTGTAAGAATGGGAGCTTTGTGTGCATAACCTTACAAAGGGCAGAATAGCCCTGCTTTGCTGCCAGCCACAGGATCATCCTATCTTTATGTGTTGATTTATTAGGCCAGGGATGAATGAAACCGTAATTAATATTACTGAAGCATTAGAGTCTATTTAATTTAAATGCCACTGAATATTTCACTTTCAGTTGGGAGTGACAATGTGTTCGGGACTGTTGGTGAAAGCCTCAGCCATCTGTTACCCCTACTAAGAAGGAAAGACAAGAGAGACACAGGGAGACAGAGAGCATTGAGCTTTGTGGCTTTTCCAAGCCTCCAGGATCATCATTCAACTCAAGGGCAGCCAAGAAACATTCCTGCGCACTGGACCCTTAGTGTATAGGGGAAAGGCCTGAAAGGGTATAGGGGCAATGCATCTCCCCGAAGGATGGAGAGAGGAGGAGACAGAGGGAGAAAGATGGAGACTTACAGTATGTACATACATACACGCGTGCATGCAAGTATATGTGAGTGTGCGCACTGAAATCAAGTCCCAAGACAGTAGAAGGAGGGTAGAGGAGAAAACTGGCCAACTCACAGATGGTCTAAAAATGTTTTTAAAAGGTGAGAGGGAGGAAGGAGTCAAGACAAGGTCTGAATGTTGTTTTTAATTAGCCTAAGCAGTGAGGTTCCAGTCCAGCTCCACCGTAGCAGACATGTAGCCTTTGACTTGATGGCCACTGCGATGTTGGGAGTACAGGACATTCCCTACGAGCTGCTGCTGCGATATGGTCTCCACTAAGCTAAAACAAAAAAAGCATGGGGGGGAGAAATGGCAGCAGAATAGACAGCAACCTTAGTCCCTGACTATAGCTGTATGGCACCAAACGAGAGGCTGACCGAGTGTCACCTTTGCTCCTATGGTGACAGAGGGGGGACGTGGCAGGTCCCCAGGCAAAGCGAGGGGCTGGGTGCAGGGGCAGGAGGAACATGCCAGCGCCAGGGCAGCAAGAGAGACATGACGGGGCGGGCGGCTGCGCAAGGACGCGGGTGGGAGGCTCCGAGGTCCGTGGGATGGTAATTAGCACAGTGGGTTTTCTTATAATTGGGATCATTTGTTCTCCCAGTTTTCTCCTGCGAACTGATTTCGTGCCAGAGGGAAGCTGTGTGACTCACACCTTGCCATGCCAATTAGCTGATAAACATCAAATGTAAACAAAGATGGCCTAATTAAGACTAGTCGCCCAACCTCTACATGCATCTTGTCAAAATTTCACCAGCCTTTTGCATCCAGACTTATTTTCGTGTTTGCTGGGACTAAATTAGCGGCTTTGCACAAGAACCACTTATCTTTGAGAGAAGCTTAGAGTAGGTAATGAGGAAAATCAGGAGCCAGCCGCGGGAGCAGCATCACCCCCTCCATCTCAGCAGGGACAGACGGGACGAGCGCTGCCTGCAAGCCCCACGCCGGGGCTGAGGACAGGGATTTGTCCTCCACAGTGTAATGCTGGGGGCTGGTGTCTGACCCAGCAGCCGCATCTTGGAGTATTCACTCAATTTGTCTTCCCAAGTGCTACTGTCTGTACATGAAATCTGTAACATGTGTGTCTCCTGCTGCTCTCACCTGCTGTGAAAATTCATCAACCAGAGCCCATGGCTTACCATGGGGCTGTCCCCCCAGCTCGCAGCCCGGGGAGTTATTTGCACTTTGGAGAGGAGGTGTACGACAGTGACACATCCGAGCATCAGCGTTTCACACCCACTTTGCACCAGAGTGAAGGATCACACAGGTGAGCTGAGGCAAAGAAACAAGCCCATGGAGGATATTTTATTCCAGGAGGTATCCTAATGAAATCTGTAGGATTGTTTCATGACAGTGTTAAAAAAAAAGAAAAAAGCCAAGAAAGGATCCCAGAGTGTCATCTGGACCTGGACCCTCTGTCCCAGACAGGATCCCCTGGGTCCCTCTGGCTCACACAGCTCACCCCAGCAGCCTGTCCTGGCACTGGCCTTACTGTCAGGGAAGACTTGTTTTAGATTTGAACTGAATCTCTTTGCTGCACACTAAGCCCCTTTGCTCCTGTCCTACCCAGGATGAACACAGAGAGCAAGTCCTTCTCTTCCCCTTTGTGACATCTTTAATGTACTTGAAGGTTGTTATAATATCTTCCACCCCAGCACATTCTCCTCTTTTAAGCTCAGCAACACCAGGTCATTCAGCTGTTCCTCATGAGCTGTATTTTCCAGATGTTTCATCATTTTCACTGCTCACCTTCAAAGTGTCTCCAAGGATTTGTCATTCCTGAAGCACAGTGTCCAAATGGGAGGACACATCCCTCTGGCTGTGCTTCATCCTGTGCCTGGATGCAGCACCCTTGTTCCTCCTGCTTTGCACCTCGCTTCTTCCAGCCCAGCATGATCCTCCTGAATGCCATCCCACCTCTCTGTGTTCCACTGGTCTTCTTCAGTTCAGGTCAGCTGGGACTGTAACTCGGTAATATCAGTCCCACTGTCCAGGGCAGGAATGACAGCTTAGCCCTGGCTGGTTGCAAGGCTGAGTGTCCTAGAGCCCAGCTCACTGCAAGTCCAGTTTGGCACCGAATCAGCTGCTACTCTTGCTGCTGCGGTGATTTTGCAGCATCTCTTATAACAGCTTCATCCAAACCATGCTGCCCAACCTTGCTCAGGAAAACTTCATGTGAAGGACTGCCTTCCTAAAGTGAGAGAGAACTGGACACAGGGATATATCCACCGCTTCTGTCTGCATGACAAGGCTTCTTCTGTCATGGAAAATCACTGGACTGGTTTAACACAGTTTGTTCTTGACAAATCCCCCCCAGTAGCTGCCCCTCTGGGTATTTACAAACAGTTGTATGATTATTTGCTCCAGCACTTTCCTGGGGTTGAAATTGGGTTGCCATGTCTAAAACTCACCAGTGCCTCTTTTCCCAGTGTCAAGGTCCCCTACAAGCCCTCAGTGAAACCGCTAATGGCTCTGAGCCCACGTCGGGCCCTTTGCTAACCAGCCCTGGCAGCTGGGGAATAACCTCTCACACCATGCCAACGAGAGCGAGAAAACACTGTTGATACTTCCCGGCTTCCCACGAAAGATTACAGGAAATAACTTTGAGAAGGTACTGGTTCTGATTTAGTCCGATTGAACCAATGTCAGCCACACGTGAGAATGGGATCTGCATCTTTGAGAGGGGGTACCAGTTAGTTATGCCTTGCACTCGCAGGTGGGTACCCGTTTTTCTTACTAAGAAGTTGCACAGTTTGTGTCAGTGTCTCTGTAAATGACAGTGTTCAGTGACGGGAAAGATGAGGGAAAGCAGCAGAGGCAGACATAGTGCAATTGCAAAGTGTGACCAGTCACAGCTGGTGTCAGGGGCATTTCCTTCCTGATGTCCTGCTTGGAGATGCTCCAGAAATGCGAACGGACTCTCCCCACTGGTTTGATCAGGTTTGGGAAGCAGGACTAGATGGATCAGATCTTTACAAAGAGGGAATGGAAAGCATAACTTCTCACACAGCAAATAAATGTAATTCTGATGTCATTTATTTAAAGAACCTTACAGCCAAAACCTCAAATTTCTGAAAGCTGTTGCCTGGCTTGCAAACTGCCCTCTGAAGCACTGGATGCCAGGCCCTGCTTCCCAGTGAAGGCAAGAAGGATGCGTTGGTACCCGTCTGGAGGAGCGAGCAAAGCTTCACACCAAGCTGCTGCTGTCCAGGTTGGTGCAAACATAGAAAAATAAAGTACAGAAATCTGGTTTGCACTACGAGTGTGGGTGTGCCCACAGCTCACATCACTGTACATGTACTTACAGCACAGAAGTGAAGACGTGAAGTGCCTCAGCTGTTTTAACGGACAAGTCATCTAATACGCAGTAAGAGAAATCTTTTGTGGCTGTTCAACAGTCTGGCAGTGTTCTGGTGAAGACAGTTCACAATAACGCATGAAGCAGACCCTTGGCGATGGTGTCATCAGAAGTTTTTGTCTTTCATTAACTTATTATTGTCTAAAAACATTTTGAAAAGAGTTTACCAGCTAACCAGCAAAGTGACATAATTATGCCAGATGACAAAGCGTTTTGCATGTGTGAGTTTCTCCGCTGGCAGGGCTCAAAACAACATGTAGCCTCATAACTTTTTAAATTCCAGTCAGATCCCGCACTCTCTCCCCACCGGCCTCCAGCTGACTCATCCTTTTCAGAATATTTCTTTTCATTACAGTGTTTGTAGGCTTCACATCCCGGAGCCAGAGCCAGATCAAGCTGGTACTAGCCAGTGCGGTGAACCAGCATTTCTCCATGGTGGTCTCATCTGTTTCTGCTGAATTTCAGCTTTTACCCAAAAGGAAAGGGGAAAAAAAAAAACCCAACTCTCTAGGAATGAGAAGCAAACTTTGTGACTGTGGTCCCATGGTGGGCTGCTTCACCAACACGGCAGGGAAAGAGAAAATACGGGAAAGCGTGAGTGAGCCATGGAGGGGACCTGATTGAACAACAGAGGAGACCTGCAGCAGGTCCCAAAGGCAGCCGTGGCAGTGTCACCCATGGGAGCTGTGGGTGTGTCCCCATCCCCAACTGCATGACCAGGGTGTGTAATGGATGGATGCTGGGGGGCAGATGATGCACCAGCACATGATTGCAAATCCTTGCTGCAAAGGTGAAGCAACCTGGTGCAAAGCCCCCACCAGGGTCCCTGCCCTGGGGTCCCGTGGCAGGGGAGCCCCTCGAGCATATCACCGTGCTGCTGCTGTCCCTGCGCCTGCCCTGCCCAGCACAGCCACTCTGCACCAAACGGCCCTTTTTCTGCATGAGAACCAAAAGGAAAATAATGCTTGTCAGCCAGAAAAGCACCATGTAAGTAGAAATGGAAGATTTCCAGTTCCTGAAGAGCTACCAGTGAGCATTTTCAATGTGGCGTTAAAGAATACTTTGAAGTATAGCCTGTGAGTTAAAAAAAAAAAAAGTGTTTGGGGGATAAATCCATATCTTGTTCCAAAGATACAAACAAAGCTTCATTTTACTAAATATAGACATGTAAGGCACTGCAAAACTCATCAAAACTCTCAATCATATCTCCCAAAGAGATGTGTTGTGACAGGAGACCAGCAACCCCATGAAAATAAGGGCTCGGTATTCCAGCACTTACACGCACGAGTTCCCTCCGCAGTATAAGCAAAGCCATTGGATCAAACGCATGCAGGATTACACCCCTCAGCCTGGCACCTTACACCAGGTCACTTGGCAGGATCCTCCCCTCCAGCCAGGTCCCCGGCACCTCCTTCATGCTGACGGTGAGTCTCCAGAGCTCAGCTTTTCCCCATCAGAGATGAAGTTGAAAAATAAGGTTAAAAAAAAGAAAAAGCTTTATTGATTTGGTTATACGAAATGATCCCCTTTGCAGCACGGTTTACACTAAGCCTCCAAATCTGACATCTCTTTGAAAGCCCTCTTAATATATCCAATTATAGATTTTCAGCAACTTTGTGGAATGTTGGCTTTCCCGGCGACTGACCCCGGAAAACACCATTGAAATCAGGCGGGATTTTGCTATTGAGCTCAGTGGGGGAGGATCAGGTCCTACATAATTTTATTGTCAGCAATGATGACCTCTCTTCACAAATGAAGAATACCCATCCTGAACCATGGCCTTCAGAACGTAAACCATTTATTTTTATAGCTGGATCCTTCCCCAAGTGGGATATTTTGTGCATGGTTAACTTATCCCAGGGCTTTAAATGCTTGCCAAGTGGCTTTAATAGCAGGATGTTGTTTAAAAAGATTGGGAAGGATTGTGGGCAGTAATAGAGATAATTGCCAAGGAGAGATAAATGAATCTTCAATCTCAAACCAACTTGGCTTTATCACTGGGTCAGGAGGGAAGATCCAGAAAAATCCCCTCTCTGAGGCTAAATGCGTAATGATAGTTTGGGATTTAGGGAAGTTGGCAGATGTTGAGGCTTTTTTATAAAAACCTCTTTTGAGCCTTAATACAGGTTTGCAATTCCATATAAAGGCATGAAAGCCCCTTTTCACTCCAGGAATTTGGCATCGTGAAATAAAAAAGCTAGAGGTGAATTTCTGGGAGAGAAGCAGACAGCAAATGACATCCCAAACAGAGAGCTTTGCGGGCTGCACGGGGACAGTGAGACTGCGTGCGAAGGGGCTGAGCACAGAGCCAAGCAGCAAGGAGTGGTTTGCAGGACATGGGGCACCTGCAAGGGGATGGCTGCCCCTTGGACATCCCTTGGCTGCCCCTCGATCACCCTTCAGCTGCCCCTTAGCCCCCAGAGAGGCTGGGAGAGGGCAGCACATGCCCAACCCAAGGCTTTCTTTTCTGCTTTGCAAATAGCAGAGAGAGCATTTCCAGAACATATTCAAGCATATTTAGTTATTTATTCACCAGGGAGGGGAGGAGGTCAAAAGCCAACCCTATTAGTGAGAAATTATCTTACCTGATTGCGTAGAAGAAGGTACGGCATGACACAGCGATATTTCGGGTCAACCTTTTTAGAAAGGGGTTGCCGAATAAAGGCTGCTGAAAAAGAAAACACAAGGACAGGTCTCCCCTGCTAGGATCTGGGGGTTTGAGTGGAGTCTCAGCTTTTCTCCCCCTGTGACATCTTCTTCTTCCTTGCCTCCTGTCAGACAGCGGCAGGACCCTTGCCGCTCTCTGTGGTCCAAGCCACCTGGGGTGACTGTTGCAAGTGCTCACGGGGCTTTTAAAAGAACGGGGAAAGGTGTTTTAGGGAGAGAGAACTTGTCTTTCAGCAAAGGCTTTACCCAGCTGGAGCCGGGGGGGACGCTTCTGGGGTATAATCAGTGAATGTGGAGCACTCATGGGACCTTCATGAGAGTGGAAAAGGCTTTTTAGAGAATTCTAACTTATTTTTCAGCAAAGATCTTTTCCCACTTAGGGTGGGGCTTTCCCCAGTTATCTTCTTATCAGGCTACTTTTCCCCTTTCTAGACCCTATATTCTGAACTGTGGGAAATAACATGGGAAACCCAGAAACACTGTATGGGGGAGGCCTGACAGAATTATTTCTCTGCATGATCTAAAAAGCAAACCCTGATCCCTTTTTCCAAAAGCAATATTAAAAAAGGCAGAGTGACGTGCCACAAGTAGCACAATACAGGCCACCTTTGCATTAAAGAGTCACTATTTCCAACCTCCTGACTATTTCCCCTGTTTGCAAATGCCAGCAAGGGACTGACAAAAGCCACAAAGGCACTGCATAGTTTGGCATCACAAATCCCTCTCTGTACACAGGGTCCAGGAGGACTATCATTCTCGTGAGGTTTATAAAAAAAAAAAAAAAAAGGTCAAAAACAAGCTATGAAATAAAACTGGGGCAAAACCATCCCAAAACATGAAAAAAAAAAATTCCCCTGCCAGTGAGCACAGCTCAGTGCTACCCCGAAGGAGAGCCTCCCCGACAGTGTGTGAATTACGCCCGTTCCCACCTCAGGGATCTGCGTTTTCAGACTGGCTGAGCCCCTCTCTGGGGAAGGGACCAGCCGTCCCAGCCGGCGGGCCATCAGCTAAACCCACCGCTGCCTCAGGCTCCTGTTCACAGCCCGCTTGCCTTTAATATTGACATGCTCACACTTGGCGGTATTATTCAGAGCTTTGGGCCTGATGATCATATTTATATGGCTGACACCCAGACCTACTTGCCTATTCCTGCGGATTCCCGTGAAGTGCTGTCATGGCTTATTACCTGTCTATCTGCGCTTCAAGCCTGGGTGACTTTTAATTTTTTGAAGCTTAATGCTGGGAAAACAGAATCGCTTCACATTGGTTCAGTTCACCTCCTGCACGTACGGATTTATGATATATAATACTGCATCACACACAGCTTGGGAGCTGGTTTCGCTGCTCTTAAAAATGGTCTTATTTTATCTGAAATAAACCTTTTCAGAAGCGTATCAGCAAGAGGAGAGAAGGGAAAATATCTTTATCAGATTCAGAAACTTTTGCGGGTTTTGTTGCATGTTGCTTGTCAGGCTAAGGAGCCCTTGTTCATGCCTCGGTCTAATCCAGAGTTGTGTATCGTAGCTCAGTGATAATTGGAAACTCTTCTCACTCCAGCATTTTCAGCTGTTGTAAAAGTCTGCAGCTAATGTCATAACAAGAATTAAACTGTCTCATCATATTACACCCGTCTGAGCTGACTTCGCTGGCTATTAAGGTGACAGCGCATTGATTTAAAATTTGTGTTAATTGTTTACCCCTTCTTGCAGAGGCTTTCTTGGGGGTTTTGTAGCGACCTGCAGGCTTTCTGTAGCTGTGGATTATCTTTGCGTTCAGCTTTCTATGGACTTACAAAAAAATAACCTCTTTGTCCGGATCACGCCACGTAATACCCTCAGCCCGCGGATTTCTTTGGCACATATATTCCCTGTGTGGGTTGCTTTTAAAAATAAACTAGTGGAGAGGGGATGGCTGGTTTTGATACTACAAGACTTTAAGAGGCTTTTTTCCCTCTCCAATTTCTATTTAGTTTTGTTGCCTTCAGTTTTTCTAGCTACTAAATAGTGGGAGTTGAGGTTGGGGGCAGGGTGTTTTAGCTAAACAGATGTACTCTCTCTGCCTACAAAACCTTTTGCTTTATAGGCTTGACCAAGAAAGTAGCCTGTAACCCCCCTGCAAAACAGACCTTACAGCCCATCATCCTCAGGCTTCCACTTTTGGGGTGAATAAATCAATCCCCATGTAAGTCCATGGTAACAAACTTTTTACCTGGTGTTGAGAATTAAAATTGGTTTGTGCCATATGCTACTAAATGAGCATCACCTCAATGGGAGTTTGCCATGCTCAGTGATTTCAGGGCTGCTATATAGGGAACATGTTCTTTTTTTCCGGTGATCTAGCTCTCCAAATCCATAAACAATTTATTTCTCCACAGATATTAAAAAAAGTGCTTTATTGTCTCTGAGACTGTGAGTTTTATTCAGCCCCGTCACTGAGGGCTGCAAGCTTTCTCCCCTTCTACCCCACTTTGTTGTTCCTCTCACTGGAAAAAATTATTAGAATGGGAAATGGGAAGATGTCAGCTTGTCCTGATGAAAAATATTCTGGTTTAAGGGAAAAAAAAGTTCCCAAAACATGAAGTAATAAATCAAGTAAGTAATAAATATTTATTTGTGAATTTAAAATCCCATTAATTTTTGTTCTACATGCCAGGGACTTTGGATCAGACCTTGGATATATTCTTGGAATGTGACCTTAGCTAATGGACTTCTCCTAAGGAGACCTGCTCTGCCTTGCCCAGGCAAGAAGTGCTAATCACATACCCAGCCCTTCCCTCGCCCCATCTCCCACTAGTTCTTTTTCTACTTTTTAGTAAAAAAAAATTAGCTTGTGCATGAGCTGCAGTCGGATTTTAAAATTCTCCAGTGGCCGGTACATTTTACACAGTTTATAGCTTATAAACATGATTGTAAATTGCAAAACTATTACCAGTTATTTGAGTTCCCAACGTTTATACCTGGGGAAAAGCGAAGTCTCTCAACTGAGATTAGAGAGCACTTCATTACAAAAAAATAACATTCACTATTTATATTTTGAGCAGAAAGTGCCACTCGCTTGTATGAATAAAGCATGTGCTTTCCCAGGCTGTTGCTGGCTGTTCCCCTCGCACCGGTGGCCTCCGCCAGCTCCGGCACCCATACGCATGACAGAGCCGCGAAAATGGAGAGGGATTTGCTGTAACAGCTCCAGCAACAAGTACGGCTGCTGCATGGCGCTGGGGGCTGCTTGGGTGCTCTCTCCATTAAAGCAGTGCCGGTAAGGTGGTCTATATTTAACGGGGACTTTTCCGCCTTTGAAAAGCATTGCTTGTTGTGTGATAACCGTGCTTTAAAAGCCTTTTGTTCCATTCGTGTTTTGATAAACTTCTTTCCCTTTGATGTTCATCTGGAGTTTAATTGTGATAAAATGCGCACAATGGTTAGATTGTAGAAGAGGAAAAGGTGCTGGGAGAGCACAATACGGCACATTATCTGCTGTCTCCCCTATGCGGCTCACTTGGCAGGCAGCGGCCAGCACTGCAGGGAGAGCAAACCGGGGCCACAGCCCAAGCATCCTCGACTCACACCTGCTCCCACCCTGGCCACAGCCAAAACTGGGCTCACAGCAGAGGGCTGGGCACAGCCGGGCCCCAGGGGAGGCTCGCTGCTACCCATAGGCTCCCCGCTGCTGGTGGTGGCGGTGACATTGCAGGTCTGCATTGCAGAGTTGGTCCCTTCGGCTCCTCCAGCCTCGGGGAGCAATGGCCAGCCCCAGTGTGTGACACTGCATGGGCAGGACACATCCCAGCTCCCTCACTAAACATCAGCATCCCACATCAGCATCCCACATCAGCATCTCCCACATCTCACCTCTGCCTCTGGTGTGGGACAGTGAAAGTTTGAGGAAACCCCCCCCCCTAAGCACTGGGATGCTCCCTGCACAGGGTCACACCCCGGCACAGATGCCAGCCCCTTCCCGAGCTGCTGATGCTGCTACGGCCGGTCTCATCAGCATCATGTTGACAAGACAGCGGCTCCCCTGGGCACCTATTTCCCTGCCCAGACCCTCTGCAGGTCTGAATCAACTCCCTCATGGTCCAAGTCCCCTTATGAATTATTTGTGCATATTAATTCAGGAAACCACCCTCTTGTCCCCCGCTTGTTCCCCAGCGGGTGGCACCAGGAATTAATATGCACAGGTATCCCCAGGCATCCAAGGACAATGCCACCTGCCCGGGTGCCGCCTTGCAGCCTCGATGCCCAGGATCTGCCACAGAAAGGGCAGTGCCCAGGCTGCACCTCTGTGCCTGCAGGGGCCACAGACTGAGGTGACATGGTGACACCCCAGTGACTCAGGTATCGCCCTTGCCCCCTCCTTGCCCTGGAGGAGCCCCACCTCTGGGCAGTTGCCGCTCTCAACCACATCACAGCACATGCTGTCCCAGGTCACACCTCGGGACACACCTGCCCTGGTCACACCCCGGGATGCACTGACGCGTGTTCCTGCAGCAGGCAGTGCCGCCAGGCTGGGGTGCAAACCCTGCGCCCTCCCAGGCTGGGCACATCCCAGCACTGCCTGACACCCCAGCCCACATTTCGACTACTGCAATCCCAGACCCCTGAGGGTGGATTTTGGATGTTTTGTGCAGCACCAACGTAATAAGTCATTTTCTGTGAAGCTCCTCATAGCATTTGGTAGCTTAAACCAGAAACGAAAGCCACGTGCTTTTTCCCAGGGATGGTCGAGATGGCTCCTGCTGCTCGAGCGCAGGTCTGCGGTTCAGGATGGGGACTCACGGGGACATGTGTTTGTCCTGCCCGACCCATCCTGCCATCTGCAGACAACCCCCCTCTGCTAAATAAGGACAGACTCCAAATGAACCTGTATATAATCTCATCTCTCCTTAGATGGCCTCTGCCACCAACAACTGTCTCTGAATTGTTTCTTTACAAGAAAATTATACTTAGACCTTTTGCAGATATTGCTTCTTACCCAGTAACAGGTTTGAGGGTTTTTAGGTATTCATTAAGTTGCAGAGGTTGGGGATCACACGTTTTCCGTATTTTTGCTTGGATTTTTAACCCTATCTTATGACATCTCTACTCGCTGCTGGTCTGACCTACTTAGGGAAGTCAAAGACACTGGAGATTAAATTGAGCGATCCAGTTCAGTGCATACTTATAATTTCAAGGTCCTGACAGAATTCATTAGTTTCTTAACAATCATTTCTTGCCATTCAAAAACGAATTGTAACTTTGCATTCCAAAGAACTTTATTGACAAAATAAAATCATTTTGTTTGACTGAGAAAGTAAAATCTGTAAGCCCAAATAACTGAACTGCACCTGAAATGTATACAAGAATTTTTAACACCACTGCTAATGGTTAACCATTTAACCAATGCTATATCTGTCCGTGTACACCATGGCATGCTGCCGTCCCTGTAAAATTTACCTTCACTGTGATGAAAAAGATATTTTTTTTTAAGAAATGCTTTCCGCTGCATCCCCATTTCAAAACTAGAAAGAAAACAAGTCGTAGCAGACTTTCTCTTGCAAAATGAATTTGTCAAGCCCTGCTGCATTTTGCTGAAGTGTAAGGAACTTAAATAGAAGTGATCCTAAAGCTAAGAAGTTGGCTTCAGGGCAGAGACTAGTGGGGATTTCTGTGAGTATATTCGCTCTTCCTAAAGCTGGAGGTGTGGGTACATTTTCTTGTCACCAGAGGAAATCATTCATGAGTCTAAGACCATCCAAGACTGATTCCCTTTCCGATTGCACTACACAGGTAATATTTTGATAATATTTTGCAAATACAAGTGAAAATAGGAGAACACTTTACAATTCTGAGACAGTGTTGGGGCTGTTCCTTTTATTCCATTACTCTTTGTATGTATAAATATGTCGAGCTTTCATAGCAAACGAAAATTGCCAGTGCTTAACAGCTAGCAGGAGCATTCACACAGGGCCCGATGCAGAGCCTCTCCCCATCCCAGGGCAGGGGCACAAAGCTTCTGAAAATCAAGCACAAGGGTTTCAAGAAGGTCCCGGACACTGAACACCTACGAACACCTTCTTGCCTTGATAAAAAATGCTTGGAGCATAGCAGTGTATTTTCCTGGTGTTTGGTTACTTGGTTTGTGCTTGGGAGAGTACGGCCGCATTATTTAACACTGCGTTTTTCTGGCTTTTAACCCATGTCACGAATCTATCACCAAAGAGCCTTCCAAAATTATTACCTGACTGTGAGCATGGCATTAATGTTTGAAAAGCAGTAGCCGCCTGTGTCATATTTTTCTCTATTTTTACCACTTACATACAAGCTGGAAGACAGTTTTTGCTACATCTGGTCTGCACTGAAGCAACCTGTGTAAACTGCGGATAATATCCAGCACGCTTATGCTGCCATGTGGGGACTTGCACATTTAGTTTCAGTGACCCCTCAGACACAGGCGCAGACCTGCTCCGCCGCAACACCAGCTCTCCGCGTACGTGGGGGTATTTGTGGCTACGCTTCACTGGGCAATAAAATATGATTAAAAATGTGCAAAAGTAATGTGTGCAAAGTTTTATTCCTGGAGGTAAAATTCACTTAGTCAAACTTCAGCATTCTACCGAGTGGGAGATTTGTGCTCAAAAATGCATTTCTGCAGTTTTCTCAATCTCCTCAGGTGATTGATTTATAGATGGCTGAACAGTGGTTAAAAAAAGAGTGCGCACAATCAACATAAATTGCTAGCACTAAGCAAACAACAGATATTGGGAGAGTCTTTATTACTTGCGAGTATCTCATATCAGTAAAATAAATTTTTTTCATGTAACGTGAGACAAAAATAATTTGCAAAACAGAGTATCAAACCTCACTCCAATTCATTTCTAAGCTCTGTAATGCAAGGGGCGCTTTGCTCTGCTGTTACGGTAACCACGCATTCATTAGATGTGGTATGCAAGGATTTTTCTTAAATAAAAGTCAGTTACATCCATGGATGCTGCTTTATAATTAAGAAACAGATCCCTGAGCCTGCAAGGATTCAGGTGGAATTGTAACTGTGCGTGCAGCAGGGAAGCTCAGAACCCTGGTGAAATCCCTTGCAGAAACACGTGGAACATTTTTAGGAGCAGGGTCTGCAGAAGCACTCCTCAAGGACCACCGCCACACTCCAGCAAACACTCTGTCTCAGGGAAAAATTCCAAAGAAATTGCCTTAAAACCTGGCTGGGCTGCCCTGGCACAGTCGGAGGTCGCTGCAGGTTTTGTCCCATGCTCTCGGGCTGCGATGGGCAGGCAGCACCCCATGTCCAAACCCAGCCTAACTGGATCTGCAGGACTCCGGGGAGAAGTGCCAGCCCAGGGTGCAGGTGAGTGGGCTGTACGCAACTCTGAGCTCGCTGAAGGCTTGGTGTTTATTCCCTTTGCATCCTTTACCTCTAAGAATTCAGGGCTCCAGAAAGTTTTTCCCATTAGGTAAAGCTTGCCTTACGTTTTAGGGAAAGGGCAAATCACACAAACTGGAGCTGGCTTATGTAGCTGCGCCCTCCTGCTAAACAGCGTATTTCTGTCTATGTTTGCTTTTTTCGATCCCATCACCTTCTGCTCTACATAACCTGTCAATATCGGGTTTCCTTTCATTAGACTTTCCTCTCTCTTAACATCTATTCTTCCTCACCAATGTTTCCTGCCCTCACCACTGCTTTTTTCAGTGGTTTGGTTTGATTCAAACTGGAACTGTTCGGGTGATATCTAACAGTAGTGCATTTGTTTATACCTATTTACTGTAAAGCACACTATGCATATCAGCATCCTTCTATGGATATATTTCTAGGGACAGTCTAACACTCCCTTAATTTTAGATACCTTTTACCATGCTTCAGGCATAGGCTCTAAGAGACGTGCATGTAACATTGATGCTTCATTTAGTCCTCCAAATATGCAAAGAATACGGCTATGTGCAAAAAACATCACTAAGGGCAGGGCTGAAGGCAAAAAAATATCAATTATAAAGCTGCTATAAATTCTTTATCACCTAAGAATTACAACACCTAGTGATGTGCCTGAGCCTCCATTGCACTGTCAGGAATTTAAGAGCCTGGGACATACGATTATTCACGAATGCAAGCTGTGTGTTTGTGCACAAACTGTACAGCAGATTTTGAAACAACCGTCTGAAAATGTTATGGCTGTTAGTCAAAATCTGACAGCAAAGGGGAGATTTTTGTTTAAATAGGGGGATTCAGAATGTGACTCAGAGAGGAATCACACAGGACAGTGGGACTGCATGAAAAGCCTTTAGAAAAACACATTGTCATCTGGAAAATTTGGACAGCCACGTGCAAAATCTGCAAAATTTCCAATATCTGAATCATATATCTTTCCTTTTACCTGCGAATCGTGGATCGAGTAAGCGACGTGTGCAGTGAAACACGGAGCAGCAGACAGAGAAAGGGGAGGGCAACGCCTAAACTTCCACCAGCCTCAGAGAGACTGAGCTTTCCTCCACACAGCTTTAGTCTCTGGTTTTCACATCTAGGTGTAAATCTGGCTTTGGGCTACGATGCACACTTCTGCCAGATGTGGTTAGTGTTAATCACATATTATTTAGATCAATATGGATCTCTGTTTGATGCATGTGGCAACTGCTCACTGCTCTGTATTCTCTCTTTGTATTTAACAATCGCAGTTATAAAAAGCAATTTATACCCAGGCCACAGACCCCCTTACTCCCCAAAACCCCACTATTACTGGTAATGTAGAGTCCTACTGCTCATAAAATATAAAACAAAATACTACAGTCTTGATTTTTTTTATGTTATAATAGTCCCACTGGTTTTACTATTCACGGGATTTTCACATCGCTTAATTTAGTATCAGCTGGATACATGTACCTGGAGAAATCAAGAGTGAAGCAGCAGCATCAAATATTTGAAATGTACATCTCCAGGAAAGGCTCTGCCTCTGTCTACACACACACATGCTTGTATGTGTCTCTGCATCCCAGTGCCTGAATCAGGAATGTATGGCTGTTATTGCAAAAACTTACGTGCACAGTGATCTTGTAATCAGAGGTATGCTCAGACACGTTGTAGGAGGCAGCAGCAATTTACGGCCACATCAAATGCCATGGCTTCAGCTTCCTTAAGAAGTATTTCTCACACCAGAAAATGTAATTACTGTTCCACTGTGCCTTCCCACATGGTGATCTGAAATGCTTCGGTAAAATGAAGCAACCTATCAATACTGTATCTTTCGCAGATGAGACTTCTACAAATACAGATCAGTGTAATTTGATCATTGATTTTAGGATTCTCTGCCCTCCAAGGACTGTGACAAATCTGTTCATTGTCCCTGAGTGGTGGAGGTCGCTTTTGGATTTCTGATTTCATCGGGGAAACCATGTAAAAGTTAATGCAAGCACAGAGTCCTTCCGGACCCAGCTGTGGTGCAGACCAGTAATTAATAGCCAGGTACTTGTACTTCCCACAAACAAAGTGCAGACAGACCAGCATCGTTTTCTTGTTTAAGACAAGAAAAGCAGAACCATTTCAATATTTGCAAAAGTTCCTGCTTTACCTCAGATTTGCCTTGTTTTGGAATCCCTTGTCTTGTGCAGGTGTAGGTACCATTCCTCACGGGTTTTGGTGAGGCTGTGATGGGAAGCATTTAGCTCTCAGTTATAATCAGTAAATCTTGTAAGAATGGACACAGAGAAAAAACACTGTCCTGCTGCATTGTTATCTGGAGTTTGCACATGTAGTGTTATCCCTTTGCTATACTTGCCCCATAACAGATCATATACAGATAAATGTGCCCTTGTAACAAAAAGAGATATTCTCTTTCTGAGAGACACAAAAAATTGAGGGGTCGTGTCTATAGGCGTGTGAATGCACCCAACACACCCAGAGCCCTCCAAACGTACAAACTTACACAATGTTTATGTAACTGAACTTCAATGCAATGTGAAAGTTTACAAGAAAGTTTGCAACTTGCTGGCTAAAGACAACTGAATGATTTGCTAAAAAAAATCAGGGAAAAGTTCCTAACAAGAACTTTTCAATTTTAATAAGAAAAAGTAAAAATGTATGAAGAAATGTTCAGATTTCTGCTAATCTTTAAGTTCTAATACACACACAGACAAGGTATTGGGGCATTACACTGAAAAACCACATAATAAATATTCCTGGAATTATGAGGAATTCCCACAGGCACCCTGGATATTGTCCCCAGGGGCTGTTCCTATTATTCTAAGCACCACAGCAACTTCAAGTTTTCGGGATATATTTCAATGTATTAATATATATTCTTTCTTTACCCAAATTGTAATCTATTCCCAAACCTAACTGGAACGAACATGCTGGAAGAGGTGCAGAATGGGCAGTTTTCCAGTTGCCATGTAAAGCCTGCAACGTCTGACCCGCTATGGATGAAGCTGCTACCACTGGGCAAGGTATACCTCAAACACAACGCCCAATACAAACATCTAACAGGGACTGAACACCTTAAAAATGTGACATCGCTATGCCCAGGAAAGTAATTGTCAGTGCATTTTGGAAGTGTTAAATTTGCCTCTGTTCTGCTTGGAGAGAGTATTTTCTCACCCTTTGTTTGCTTTGATTACATGTGCTATTGAGACAATCCATCTTTAAAACTGGAGAAAAATTACAATATTCCATCTCTCCCCTTGTTTAAAAGCTTGGCTTCACAAAGTGCATGGCAGCCTGACAGAAGGATTTTCTGGTCGCTTAGACAGACCCACAGAGCTGGGTTTTGCGGCTGTGAATCACACGGACGTTCCCAACTCATGATCCTCCGCAGACAACATCGACAACATCAGCTCAGAGAAACTCCAAAGAACATTCTCTTCTGCACCGAGAAAGGCTGACATTACTGCATCTACTCTACACCTCCGAGACTGCCACTTTATGCAACATCAGTACTGCACGAAATCCGATTCACACGCGCATAGCGATCGTGGCTGTGCCCCACGCTGATAAAGACACAGCCTCTTCCACGTACCTCCTTTGCTGTCTGCTTTCGATCCCTCTACAACATACTGGGCAGACCCCCAGAATCACAGAACTTGTACATAAGACTGTACGTTCTCCACACTAAACAGCTATGAGGACTCTCATTTTTCAAGAAAAAGCTCAATTTTAGACAATAATAAAAAAATAATCTGCTTAGTATTGATCATGAAAGAATAGAAATTAAAAGTGTGGTGTTGACATAGACGCCACAGTGCACTGCGCGAGCTGTGATTTCAGCCCAGTGACCGTATCACGTGGACGTGGGAATTTGTCCATCATGTCAGCAAGCTTTGGATCAGAGCTGTGAAAGCCAGAGCTGTAGATACGGCTTTAACTGTATATCTGGTGAATCTTGCGACTCAAAAGCACTCCTCACTTGCTTATTTGCTGTGTAAACAAGTTCAGACCACGTCACCCAAAAATGGTCTGAGATTTACCCGGCAGAGCAGTGAAGCATCTGTAGTCTTTCACATATTTCACAAGGAAAGATTTCTCCAGTAACATGTTGCATCATTTCTGAATGGCCACACACGAGACCATGGGCAGAGCAGTCTTATCACAAAGAAAAGAAGTATTATAGAAATCTAGGGTCTATTTCTGTATATTCCATATATAATATAAATATATTTTATATGGATTTATTCAAATACATTTATATTCTGTGTAGAATATAGAGAATATACATACAATATATAAATATAAAATATACATATATAAATATAGGATTTAACTATAGTAAATGTATATTCGATAGCAAATCTGATTTAAAAGAACTATTGCAATTTGGGGCAAAAAGTTTTTATTTGCTGATATGCAAATACATATGAAATATTTCTATAAATAAGCAATATCAGCTTTTCAGAAATATCTATAATTGTATATTGACTAGTTGTATTATATGCCTAGGTTTTCCTGTATAACATATGTAATTTTCACAGTAACATAATTTTTAAACTGGAAATTAATCTATGTTTCTGATATAGAACTTTATCATCAGGATCACTTTCAGAAAGTAGGAAATGACAGCAAAATACAGGGCTGAATTTGAACAAATAGAGGACTGTTACATTTGTTCATTTTAAAATGAAAGGAGAGTCCAGGAGCTGTGCTGTGTTGCCCGTGGTACCTGTGTAACCGTACCTACCGACGCTTGGCAATCATCAGTTATGGTATTACTGGAAACCCAGAGTCGGCTCTAAGAGACATTTGAAGAGATCTGTCCAAATAACTGCCTTCCTGACACGAGGGCCCCGAGAAGCCACGAGGAGCTGGTCATGTTCCTCCACCGCGCACGAGATGAAACCCAGAAATTAGTACAAGAGCAGGTTAGACTCACAGGGTTAGTGCTCCACGGAAAGAAGAAAACGAGACACTATTAACAGAGGGGGTGTGAAAATGTGAATGTACAGCCAAGGTCAGGGGCGAGGGGTGTGTGTGGTGTTAACCTGTCTTGGGGCTGAGTCGCAGCGTCTTCTGGGGCTGGAAGCAGCCGGACCAAGTCCCACCATGCTCAGCTAAGCAGAGGCACACTGGAAAGCACGCCTGAGAAGGGGTGGAAGAGCATCACCATTTGTGCGGGTGAGAAGGAATCCAGAGACATGACACAGCCCCGCATGCATTTAGTCTGAGCTTCTGGGGTGTCCCTGCACTGCTCCCACAGTCAGGAAGGTCTCGGGGCTGCAGGTGTAAGCGTTTGCAAGCAAAAAGGGGGAACTCCAAGCAGCCTCACACCCGAAGTCTCCTGTGTCCAATTTCACCTCCTAGAGACGCCGAAGGCGTAACGGACTGTGTTGGGGCTTGAAGGGGAGACAGCCTCACCCCCTCTGTTAAGGCGCTGGCCAGGTTTTTGTTGTGCTTTTCCCACGGAGGTGGAGTTGGGAGACGGGAAGAAGAAACGTCCCAATTTAATTTCTTTTTAATGGTCTGATGGAGCGTCTGACATGTGAATCCTCACTGTCCCTGCTCTTCAATGACTGCTTTTAACAAACAGCCTCCCCCAGACAGGGAAATTCTGCTACCTTGCCCAAACCTGCTCAAATACTTTGTGCTCCCAGTTATACATCTAGCACAGGATTTTGGCAAAACACAGGAGAGGCGCATACTTTGAACTGGAGATAGACTTTAAAACAGCCCCTTGATCGTCAATGATGTCTTTATCCATTGAACCAGAACTGGGTTTTGTAAATCCTTACACCCATAATTTCTTGATCTCCTCCCAACGTGCCAGCCCGCCTCTGCAAACCAGGTCATTTTAAGAGTTCAGACTCCTGTGTTCCTGCAGCCCTGCAATATGCATTATAAGTAGTTTATCTGGAGCCATCAGTGACCACAGATTAGTGGGGCGATATTCCCTCTGGAAATCTTTGAGCCTGCGCTGCCTTCCCTCATTACAGAGGCTACGGGGTCTGCATTGCTTTGCATCTACTCACAGAGGGGCTTTACATTAATCCCCCTTGGGGTTTCCTAGTTTTGCCTCTGAGCGGGTCGTGGGCATACCGGGATGCTCATTTCCAGTGCTTGGCGGGGAAGGGGAGCCCTGCTGTGGCAGCCGGGTGCCCCGGCGTCCCCAGGCCAGGGCTGGCTCCCGGGGCAGGATGGGCTCCAGCCAAGCACACCCTTGGTGGGGGCTCTGCTCCTCGTGACTCCTGCTCAATGCACAAGTCCTAACTGGAAATTAAAAGCCTAGTCTTCAGGGGCAAATTTCAGAAGCCCCAATGCTTGATAATTAACAAGTTCTGTTGTTCTCCTTGCTGTTGCACTAGCTGTGGTATTTTTAAAGCTTTTTATTAAAAATTAATTTCTTTATTTTGTTGGAGACCCATCACTAGGTCACGTGTCTCCCTGTCATGTTTCTATCCTTCCTACTCATATTCGAGTTATGCCATCAAGCTAATATATTGTGACTGCTCTTCTCTCTTGTGACAAAGCCTTGCAGCTGCCTCCAAATCAATAGATGTCAAAGAAATATGAAAACAATCATGACAGAGAACTTAAATCCTGGCTAGAGTCTGCATAATAAAAAATGTGCTTCTGTTCTCAAGGCAGCGGATTAATTTATCCTAAAGTTTAGTCAAATTTTATTCCGGTACCTTTTTCCCAGCAGATAGAGCTACATCTGTTGGGTTTGTAATGTAATTTGTAATTACTGCCCTTCATGTGGTCCAATGCCTTGAACCATCTTTAATTAAAAGCATAATTAAGGGAAGATCTAAAGGAAGACAATTACCAGATGGTCTTTTTTTTAGAAACAGTTAGTTGCATTGAGGATGTATCCTGGTCCATTTCTGACTTGGATTAAAAGGCAGGCTGCCTCCTGCACAATCTGCGAGGCAAGAGGCCGAATGGGGCTTGGGCATCCCAGGCAGCACCAGGACCAATAATCACAAGGGAGGCCAAGGGGCAGCTGGGGGGAACCAAGGAGACCGTGGGCCAGAGGGTCTCCCTGGCTTCACCGTATTTCCCAGGGCAGGTGAGCCCTGCTGCCCTCCTCCAGCCCAAAGCTCCAGCATAAAACACCCTAGATAAGCCCCATCACTGGGGATACCCTATGGCTTCTAGTAAATATTTTCCTACTAAATGTAAGTAACAGTGATAGTGATGGTAATAGTGATAGTGATCAATAGTGATGATGACAATAATAGTAATAGTAGTAGTAATAATAATAACAATAATAATAACAATAAAGGAAGGACTGAGCCCCAAAAATGAATTATTACTGCTGCCCTGGGTGGGGCAGACCCTGATGGGGGTATTGTGCCTGCCCAGCCCTTGGTCACTGCAACCTGAGTGAAGGTTTTGGCTAGTCGCTCCCCCCCCACAACTGCCGCCCAGCTGCAGCAGCCACTGTGGCCTTGCTGGGGTTAGTTTTGGGGTCCCTCTTTGTCTCTTCCAGAAGAGCTCTCCTGCCCCCAAACTGGAAGTTTCAGAGAAGACCATTACTAAAGAAAAAAAGACGGGAAGGGACAGGAAATAACCCCCAAAAATATGAATAATGCAAAGAAGTATGGAATTAGGTGTGAGCACAAAATTTCCAAGGGAAGCTGGGCATAAAAAAAGGGGAAAAAAAAGGAAACCTCGAGCAGTAGTGCAATGTAAATTAAATTTTTGCTGTATTACTAAGATTTCATTATTTGACTGTTCCTACTCAAAGCAAGGCAGCAATGAATTGTAATCATTTCAATTATCTTCAAGATAGTTTCTTTAAGACACAAGTTGTCAAAGATAAAAAAGTACATTCTTGCTGCTCCATGGGTCCATTTTCCAGACGGTTTGTCGTTCTTGCTGCATGATTTAGCCGGAGCTTTTTTGCATACTCCGTCTCTCCCACACGCCCTGCACGGGGGCGCGGACCCGCTCCCTCCCCACGCGGACCGGCCGCGCAGGGCTCCGCGCCCGTGGAGGCGGCGGGGCTGACCCTGCCCCAGTGTCCGCTCCACTGCCGTCCTCTTTAACTAACTTCCCACTACAGGTTTGGGCTTGGGTTTACCATTTTTTGCCTCTTCTTTTTGCTGCTCTCCCTCTCTCACTTCCTCCTCCCCCGAATACCTCCTGGCCCATTGCTCTGATAAAGAAATAAATGGGGAGCGGGAGCCCCGCACCCCACCCCGTCGGGGCACCCGGGGTAGGATCCGTCCCTGTCCCCATCACTGTCCCTGCAGCCCCACAAGTGCTGTTTTCTCCCTGCTGATAGCGGCTGATTTGCAAGTGAGAGCTGCTCTCTCCACCGGGAAGGCGCTGAGGTCTCTTTAAGCGCAAACCAAATAACATTTAAATGCCTTTTTACTGCCGAGGCATTATTTATTTAAGTGGCCGTCGGAAATCACAGCAACGCGGGTCTCCGTTCCTCCCGGAATATTGTCCTTGCCGTTTTATTAGAGCGACTGGTTTAAAAGAGGCTCTTTACGAATAAAAGAGCGCGTTTCTCCCCATTATTCATATCTAGGGAGTCCCAGGCCTTTACTACATTAAAAAAGCTTCAAAAAGACAATTCGCCATGCACAGATATTATATTTGTGAAATGTCCTTTTGTCGAAGCTTTTAACACCTTCTTATAACGAATCATTTGTTCTTTTCTTTTTAATTTTGATAGACAATTAGCCATCAAATATACACCAGTTGACTGTAACCGAGCATTAAACTAGCCTTTATTTAACGCTAATTTAGCATAGCTGCTTTGTTTAACTTTGCCATACAAGAACCAGGTTTTGCAGCAAAAAAATAGGTGTAATTTTATGTGGGGCTTCATTTCTTTTGGCCCTCAACACAGCAAGCCCTCTCCTCTTTGTAACCCATTCTGCTGGGCAGAAACACCATTTCGGAGTGCCTAGCACCTGGAGTCTGGAAAAAAATTAGCATTGATATAGATTTAGTTGAAATGTAATCTCTTAAATCTGCCCAAGATTCGGGGAGATAATTACACTTTCACTGAATTGCCAGGGGTCAGCGTCTCTGTGGACCTGAGGAGTTGATTTACTAACAATAGTGTTACATAAAAAATGGTGTTTGAGATTATAATGTTAATAGATGCAGTCACTGGGGAAAGCAGGCAGGCTACAACTAATTCGATGGAACTTGGTTTTTGCTTTACAAGGATTCAAATAACTTGCAGCATTTAATTTAGAGGAATGAGTTTGGCAGTAATTACAGCAAATGGAAAGGTCGCCTTAGAATATTAGTTATTTTTTTCCAAGTTGGGACTCGGGGTTTTTGGGGGGAGGGAAGGGTCCTTTTTCTCTGTCCCCGGCGATGGCCGGAGAGCCGCTTCGCTGCAGCCCTGCACTTTTACCGCTTGTCACCTCAGACCCAGCAGAAACCCTCGCAGACAAAAGAAATGGGGGTGAAAAATATTTGTATAAGCGCTGGAATTGCACCAGCGCTTCCGACAGTTTTCAGGAAGGGACGGGATTTCTTACTGCCCCCGGGGGATGCTCGCCGGGCCGGGCGGGGCACAGCGCACTTCGTCCTGCGTGGAAATGCTCGGCTGTTCCTTTGGCCTTTTTTGGGGGTCGCGACAGGAGCGGGTTGGGGCGGGGGACTCGGGTGGGTGCCCCGCTGAGCCAGCTCCCGCCTTCCAGACGGGCAGAGCTCCCCCAGAAATGACCTGGCGGGGACCAGATGGCCCAAACCAGAACACAGACCCACCTGGCCCCCCTAGTCCCCGGCAGGCCACGCACCTGGAAATCTCAGCCCAAATCATGCCCTTCTGCCACCATGCCCACACCCACCCCCCGTAGGGAACGTCCCCCCTCTTGGGCAGGACAGTGGCTTTTCCCTACTGGGACCCCCCCTGGATGGGGAAAGACCGGTCACGGGTGGCCGTGGGGAACCGGAGGGGCCCTTGCAGACCCTGGAAGCCCAGAGCTGGCCACGCTGCGCGGGTGCGGGGGAGCTCAGAGGGGCGCGGAGCCCGTCTGCGCTGTGTCCACTCTTCCCCTCGGCCGCCGACAGCCGCCGGGAGCCATAAATCTCAACCCGTTACCTACAGGACAACCCACCGCCGGCTCCGAGCAGGGACCCCGCTACCTGCGCAGGCCCCCCCGCTCTGCGGGCGGGCGGCGGGCGCGGACAAAGGCGGGCGGGAGCGGTCCCCGCCGGCTCGTGCCCCCGCCCGGTCCCGGTGGCCCCGGGAGAGCTGTCCCCGCGGGCAGGGGCGGTGGAGCGGTTCCCGGGGCAGTTGCGGAACGTCGTCCCCGCGGCCGCGACTCCGGTGAGCGGCGACAACCGGGGCAGCGGCGGCAGCGCGGACCCCCGACGCCCTCCGTCCGTGCCCTGTTTGTGTTGGAAGTCCACCCGATCTTATACATAAGAGCAATATATGTGTTAATTGAAAAGTTCTGAATTTAAAAAGATTGTGACAAGTTATAATTTGTCTTGTCAATGTCTGGAATCCTTGTTTAGCTCTTTAGTTGTGTCTGCTGTTGGTGGCTGTCAGATAACAGCTTGCCTAACACGCTGCCTTCCTCTCTTATGGCACGGAAATGACAAATGTGCTGTTTTATCCATACAATTTATTTCATTATTGTTGCCAGCACGAAGCATCACAATCAATCATAAGGAAGTCCAGTTGGCAGGTGTCAATCTTGGTATGTTTTTGTACGTCTCAGTCTATATTTAATCCAATTACAAGGGTCATGGACTAAGTGCAAATCCCCTTGTTACAACTCACATCTTATTCAAGATTTAAAGTAAAAAGTCAACTTGATCACATGGGCGCTTTGGGGGTCCTCCGATACCTTTTGATATGTCGTCCTCCTCTCCCAAATTATGCAGAGATAGCGTTTTATTAAAGAGTTATCACGGGTCGGTTGGGGTTTGGGGATTTTTTTTTTCCCCGAGTGTTTGTGTGCAAATGAAGTATCTTGTTATTTTGCTAAAGAAGAGGGAGGCTTTAATGATGGGAGATCTTTCCGCTCATTGCCCTTTCAAATACAATTGTAGATCGAACTCAGCCTTGTCACGTTGAGGAAAAGTGAATTTCTAACATCCAGGACGTGCCTGTCGACTTTCAGCGAATTGCATCCAATCACCCCCAGGGAATTCAGCTAATGTCTCAGTCTAAACCGGGATGAGGGAGAAAAACAAATCAAACATTGTCCGGAGTCACGCTTATTATGAAAATGTTTTAAAGGATAGAGAAAGGAAATAATTCAAGACAACCCAGAATAAAGTTTTAGACAAATTAATAACATTAGGGGTCCTCGGGTAAAAAAAAAAAAAAAAAATCCCATTTATAAAGTTAAGATACAAAAAAAATAATATTTATAGCTGTACGTTTCTTCTAAAGCGAGAAGGTGAGGGCAGGGGGGGTTCAATCTTGAAATTTTTTTTTTTTTTGGATGAGAAAACAAGATTATGGCATTGAAAATAATAGTCATTATATAGACGGCTACAGTAGGATTCTTCGCGAGGGGACATGCTATCTTTCTGCTAAATTTCTGTCTTTAGGACGCTTCAGTTCACAGAAGTTTCTTGCAGCATCTTAAATTAAACCCCCCCAAACACACGCTCTCGCACACTAATCCCGCTTGTTACAACAAGTTCCCAGCTCGCCAGGGCTCCCAAAACGGGGTGCCCCGTGTCAGCCGGCTCAGCCCGCTCCTGGCCAACGCTCAGGAGAAGGTGCAGCCGTTTACCGGGGTGCGGGGAGCCCCGCAGGCTGCCATCCGCACCGCGGGCGGAAAGCGCTCAGACCTTTCTATGGCAACCCACAAAAAGCCATTTCAAGAAAAACTCAGGTATTTTTTATTCGAAGAGATGGAGCTATTCAGTTTCTATCAAACTGCGAGAAGGCTGAACCGACAGGACGACAGGATAAAAAAATAAAAAAACCAAAACAAAGCAAGAGCAAAATTACATTTCTGCACCAAGATTTAAACGCAATCCTGGGGGCAAAAGAGAAATGTTAGACAAGCAAAGAAACGTGTGGAGGAAATAAAAAGTATTTAAAAACACATACCTTGGACAAGGGCAAAATATCCCAGCTATAATGCTAGTCAGTGCCTGTTTCCTTGAAAGCCAAAACCACGTTTCTATCGCAATATTTTTCCTGTTCTAGAGAGTTTCCTTTGGTTTTTACCGTTTATTCTAGCTAGTCTTGGACCCTGCAGCCTGTGCAATGCCACAGTAAACAAATTGTTCTGATGTGCTTATTATTATTGCTCAAGTTCTGCTTGGATAGAGAATTAAAGCTCATTATTACAGTGTGTGTTGAGAATTGCTCAATCTATGTGAACACGGGGGTTTGGGGCATCCTCGGGAAAAAAAAAAACCACAACTTCGTATCGTGGTGTAAATCAAATATGTATAATGCTTATAAATTTGTAACACGTTGCCGTGCCCCCGCTCCTGCCCCTGCCCGGCTCTCCTCCGCGCCCCCGGGGCTCTGTTCCGCGCTCTGCAGCGGAGCCCCATCCCTCCTCCGTGGCCCAGGTGAAGGCTGCGGACCCGACGGGGAGAGAAGAAAAAAAATAATGGGGACACACAAGGTGGTGGGGGGGGAGGCTTTTCCCCCCTCTGTTTCCCCGACACTGCTCCCTGCCTGAGCCGCCCCGTCCCCGGCGGGGAGCGGGCTCTCCGCACGGCTGCGCGGCGGGGGGCGGCCCTAACACCCCCACCTCCGCCGTCCGAGGGGGAACACGGGGCCTGTCCCGTGGCACCCCCGCAGTGAAGCGTCCCGAACTGGCGGGGAGAGGCCCCCGGAGTACCCTCTGACCCCCCGTTTTGCAGCTTCTTTCCCCCTTATCCTTTATTATTAGTATTATTATTATTATCACATTTTTTATTTTTCTCCTTATCCTTTATTATCATCATTTTCATTTTTTTCAGTTTTTTTAGCCTTTGCAGAGATCTCACATCCAAACACGGACTCTGTTCCTGGCTCTCCCCCCACCTTCCTGCATCGCTTCCCTCTCTCTCTCTCTACTTTTTTTTTTNTTTTTTTTTTTTTTTTTTTTTTTTAGGAGATAAAAAGGCAAACAGAGAGCGCTCTGGCGCTGGCGAAGGGACTGTTTGCCTGCCTCCGCCGAGGCCTGGCCAAGCAGACTTGGCTTCACGCCTGAGCAGTTTCTGGAGAGCGGCGCGCTGGAGAGCAGGGGAGGCAGCACCTGGCCCTGCTTTAGGAGCCATCTCCTTTTATTGACAGCCAGATAAGCAGGCGGGAGCCGTGGTGTTTCCAACGCTTCCCTGGAGGACCCTGCCGGGTTGCAGGGAGCCGCAAGTCCCTTAATGGCAGCGGGGCTCCAAAAGCGCCGTGAAACCCCTTCCTGGCAGCGCCGACGGGGCCGCCCCCCCGGGGCCGTCGCTACCTGCCAACGCGCGGGATTTACGCGGGGCGTAAGGAGAAAAGGGTCACTTGGGCTCCGAGCCGGACGACCTCTGCCCCGATGGGGGCCGCCAGATCCCGGCTTGAAGAGCCGGGGGAGCAGCACCGCGGCACCCTTGTACCCACCAAAGCCCTCTCCTCTGATCCACTGTCAAAGTCTCCTTCTAATGTATCTGGCAGCCCCCGCCTCAGCCCAGGCAGGCGGCAGGTTCATCAAACATTTAAGTGCAGTTCAATAAAACTATCTGCCGAGCGG
This sequence comes from Syrrhaptes paradoxus, assembly GCA_013400615.1. Lineage (NCBI taxonomy): Eukaryota > Metazoa > Chordata > Aves > Pterocliformes > Pteroclidae > Syrrhaptes > Syrrhaptes paradoxus. Next base: position 48,184 of record VZTO01007338.1, on the reverse strand, counting down.
GATGGAAGGGGGGGGGCTCTTTGCTGATAAATTATTTACCCTGACAAGTGTGTGCAAATAACGGCCTATCCCTTCCTCATAATGGAGAGGGCGCGGATGGGAAGAGCGGGGAGCCCAGGCAGGACCCCCGGGCCTGGGTCACCCTCAGGGGCTGTCTGGGCACGGGGAGGCTGCCGATGCGGCCCACGCGTGTCCTGGCCACTCCACGGCCTGTCCCCTCTGTCTGCAGGGGCCAGCAACCCACTCCCCCAGGAGAGCTGGGGGTGGGCTGGGGCGGCCATGGCGTTTCCAAAGAGCCGCATGGCTGGGGTGGGTTTGATGGGGTTTCTTTTTTTCCACGCACGAGTTTCCCCACGTCGGAGGGGGTTTCACAAGGAAAGAAGCAAGACCTCAGCCTAAAGTCGGGGGAGCTTAGGCCCGGCTGCGAGCAGCGTTGCGGCTGGGGCGAGCCGTCGGGCCTCAGCCCCGGTTTGCTGGCAGGCAGCAGGGACAGGCAGCAGGGACAGGCAGCAGGGACAGGCAGCAGGGACAGGCAGCAGCCCCCGCCGCTGCCCGGCGGAGCCCCGACCCGCGGCCCAGCCCCGGAGTGGGGACCCGAGCGGGCTCCCGGGCAGGGCCGTGCCGTGGCCACCGCCGCCGTCGGGGCGGGCGGTGTCCGGGCTCGCGCCGTCCGCGCTCGTGTCGCCTAAAATGTCTCATTAGCTAACTACTGTCCGCCGTGACGTCACCGGGGCGGCCCAGCCAATGGGGGAGGCGCTGGCGTGGATATTAAGGGAAAGTTAGTGCAAAGGCAGCACCCCTCTTTTGCTGTCATTGACATTTAAACTGTGTGGCAGGTTCTCGCGTGGAAATTGGCGACCGGAGCCTCCAGGTACCTCCTCCTGGCCGCGGGACCGCCGCGCTCGGGCCCTCCGCTGACAGGTAATGGCTCCGCATGGCCCCCTTGCCCCCGGCCCCTCGTCCCTGCCGCCGACCCGACGGGGGAGGGCGGACACCCCGACCCTGGGCAGCCGGGGACCCCCACCCTGCAGGGGGAAGGCGAGGGGAGAGGGCTGAAGCCCTGCACAACAGGTCCGGGTGGGAGGGAGAGGCTCCGGACGCTGGCCGCCCGTCCGAGGCGGGGGGTCCCAGGGTGGAAGGGGCAGCCAGCAGGACTAGCCGCTTCCCAAACTTCTCCCTCCCCTCTCCTTCCCCCCACCCCGTGGCCTGGGCTCTGCTCCCTCGTCGTTTTCCTTTTCAGGTGGTGGGGGCAGCAGCAGGTTACCGCTCCCGTCGGGGTGCCCCACGGGCCCTGGTGCAGCCTTCTGCCGGCTAGGGCCACAGCCCCCCCGGAACGGCTGGACGGGGCGGGAGCAGAGCACAGAGGGTTCGGCCCGGGGGGCCTGCACGCCCCCGCGGAGGGGCGCGGAAAGGCGGGCGGGCGGCTGCGCGAAGGGGTGGCGAGGACGGTTGTCGTCGGGGGCCGCGTCTCAGCCGCCCGTCCCCCGGTAACGCCGGGGGCTGGCCGGTCGCCGCGGAGGTTCGGTCGCCCTGCTCGGGTTAGTAGCAGAGAGGCGACCACCGCTCAGCCTCCCAACTCGGGCTTGCCTTCCCAGCCCTGGGTACCCCTGGTGAATCAGGGCGTCAGGGGGAGAGAGAGGGGGACCCTATAGGTCGTTCTTCCTCCGAAATAACACGAAACAAAATAACAGCGTCAAACTTAAAACACCGCTTACCTGTCCTCCGGCATCTCCAAATATTCCTTTCGGTGCGTTAGCGGGAACGCTCCCTGTGATGCTCCACTATAATATACCGGTAAATGGACATTCGCCTTCAATAATAAATCAAACACCATCTATCTCAGATCCTCCTCCCTAATTAGAGATGTTTATTGGAGATGGTGTTTATCCAGCTGTCATGCCGAGAAAAAGCTGTGACATAATTACCTCTGACCAGATAGTCTTTTATATGCATATCTCGCTGACATACAAAGCAATCGGTTTGCATTAAAAATGACAAGATCCAATATTGATTTTAGCCGATATAGTAATATTTCTGGTCATTAAATTAATTGATATTCAACTTCCGTGCTCTCCAAATCACGAATCTTGCGATTTAAACTTTTTTTTTTTTAGGAATTAAATGAGCGGCTCCACCAAAAGGATGGGCAGAGGGAAACGTACCCTGCAAAGTTGCCGCGATAAATCAAATATCCCAGCTAAGAGAAAAAGAGCCCTCGACCCCCTCCGCCTAAAAACACACTTGACGTGAATCCGAGGAGTTTCTCTATCGGTTCCTCGTGGTTTGCCAAATTTAGGTTTTGCTGCTAATTCAGGAGGCCGGGAGAGCCCGGGGTGGCAGAGAGGCGAGAGCGGGACCCCCCCCTTCGCCGCGTTATTTTTAACCCCGCACCGCGACGGGGCCAGCGCCGTGCCATGCTGGCTTCGTGGCATTGGCAGCGCCTGCGGAACCATCTGCGCGGGGCTGCGAGCGAGCCCTGATAAGCTCGGAATTACTCTGTAATTGAAAATATATTTTTGGGAAAGGCTGGTTTTACAAATATCAAGGGTGTAGGCTTTTGATCCTTTCTGCTGCCTGTGTTCTCCAGTTGCTAATAAAACTCGCATTGAGCTCCTTAGTGGCTTGATTAACAGGCAGATTAACTGTTACTGGGGTTTTGAACAGCTTGTCCCAATCAATAGCATTTAAAAAGCCCGTCAGGATGCGCTAAGCTTCTACCCCCCCCCCCCTTCTTTTTTGAAGGCTTTTCGAGCGGGTCCGGTTGCATGACACTTTTCACATACATATAATCAAAGGCTTTCGCATACAGAAAGATGTATATTCGTCTTCCAGCTTCAGAGCGACTTCGCAGGGTCTAGAAAGCCTTCTTTTTATTTTTTTTTTATCCTGCCGCACAAAGCTGTGCCTTATGCAAAAGGCCAACATAAAAGAGGTTAAATCGATTCCAAACTTTTTGCAGATTGTTTATAAACTAGAAAAGCTCCACTTAACTCAGTGTCCTGTGCATTATAGGTTTCAAACACTGTCTCTACATATACAAATAGGCATTAAGTGTCCTGAAGGCAAAAGCATTGTAGTCTAAGACGTCAGGATTTGTGTATCTCTTCAGTTTTAGACCGAACTGGACAAGAGGACTTTAAGCATTTTTCTGGGTATTAAAAAAGGTAGTTTGCAGCCCAGATATTAATACAACGAGACGATACCGGAGTCTCTAACTCAGCACTTTCTGCTTTCAACACCTAACCAAATACGAAAGGGAAGCAAGCGCTGCTGTTTAACACTAATCAATACCCATGCACGAGAGCACGTAAAAAAAGTGAAAAATATTTTAATTAGGGGGGAAAAAAAGCCTTGCTATATCTAACAGTTACTTACCTTTTTTTAACCTCTTTTTTTATTATGCCCATTTTTTTCTTTTTGTTTGGAATAGTTAAAAAAAATGATAGGGGAGAGAAACAGATGCAGAAAAATGCTAGTTACAGTAATCCCGTGCGGATTTTAAAGTAGAAATCTTCAAAGGGTGCCTAAATCCGTGCCGAGAGTCGCGGCCGCGGGGTCCCGGGGCGCACCTCGGGTGGGTGCGGGTGCCGCCGGCGCAGCCCTTGCCCGTGGGACGGGGCGGGGGGCGGTCTACGCGTGCAGAAGGGCAGGGCTTTTGGCAAGGGGTAACGCCAAGCACGTCGCAGCAGGGCTTCTCTCCCCTGATGAAAAAAGGGAGAGGAGCATTTTAAAAGTAAAAAAAAACAGTTTTCTAAAAAAAAAAAATAGAAGGAAAAGGAAAAAAAGGCCAGGAGGCCAGGGAGGGAGACAGAAAGGTGATCAGCGTCTGGAAAGCTGATAGGTGAAAAAAAAAGAAAGAAGAAAGAAAACGAAAAAAAACAGCTTTTCCTTTAGAGGGATGCAGGCACGGCGGTCCCGGCAAGTCCTGTTCCCCGGGATGGGCACCGCCGCCGGGGAACGCTGCGACGGGGGCGACGGGGAGGGCCCTGCGGCCGGGGGCGGGCAGGGGGTACCCGGGCAGGGGGCGGCGGTGGGGCCAGGCCCGTGCCCGCCGCCGCGGGAGGAGGTAAAATGGCGTCGCGGAGCCGGGCCGGACCCGTGGGGCTCGGCGCCGGGGCAGACCCGGTTCCGCGGGACCGACGGGGCGGGCGGCACCGCTCAGCGCAGACCCTGCGCGCACACCCGCTCCGCGCACCCACGCGCTCACGCAGACACGCGCGGCCCCCAGCGACCCGCCCCGCTGCTCTTTCTTCCTCTCAACTTTCGCTCGGGGCTCCCGCTCCACCGGTGCCCCCCCTCCCCTGGCCGTGACGTCACCAGCTTCACCCCTGCCCTCCCTCCCCTTCCCTCCCGGGTATTTTTTTTTCGGCTGGGGGGGGACACGTTAAAAGTTTTTTTTGGGGGGGAGGGAACACAAAGCCCGCTGCGCCCGAGGGGAAAATAGCAACAAGATTACGGCTGCTTTATTCTGCCGGGGAGGCGTAAGAAGGTGTTAATCCAAGGAATGGCTAATTGAGAGCTTGTAAAAATGATATTTGCCTACGATTTCGGACAAAGTGCTTTCGTTCTTTTTCTCCTTTAACGCCCCGTGGACGAGAATTTAAAAAAAAAAAATCATTTTCTAGAAAGAGAGCGCAACAGGAAAAAAAAAAAACAAACAACAAAAAAAGAAGACAAAAAAAATCCAAAGAAAACCCACGGACACGACTGACTTCACTCCAGAAAAGGACTAGATCCCAGCTTTGAAAATCCCTTTGGAGCCTCCGAGATTGGTGCCAGTTTACAAACCGCAGCCTCTTTCTCTCGCCCGCAGGATGCGTGCGGCGGGACGCCTGGCCTCGGTCACCGGTAACTAGGAGGGGGCCCGGTTGCCCCCCGACGGCTCGCCGGGACTCGCCCTGGAGGGGACACAAGCGGGACATCGGTTTGTACTTCATTTTGGCCCTTGTTTCAGTTCTCTTTTGTCGCTTTTATAGATCTCTTCGTCATCCCTGAAATGATGTTTGGCCACGGGCGGGTTAACTTAGTGGCAGCAGACACTTTGGAAAGTTTTGGGGAGCGGGAGGGGAGGCGAGCACGGGGATCAAGGGGCTGCTGGGGGTGGGGGATCCTGCCCGAGATACCAGTTTTGGCAGAGCCACCCTTGGGGTGTCCTGCAGCCCTAGGGCCGGGTTCCTCTGCTCCTCCCCTGTCCTGCCTTACCTTCGGGGAGATCCCATCACCCCCAAATGTTCCCGTATGTCCATCGCGATATTCGGTTCCTCTTCTATAAATATGCATGACTTTGAGGGGAAAAAAATAAAATAATAAAAAAAACCCGCAGGTTGGGTTAGGCCTGGAGAAAGCAGCGAGAGCCGAGGCTGGTCCGGGGGGGAGGCCCCCGGCCCCTCGCAGCTGCAGGTGGGGCCGGGTCTCGGAGCAGGAGCACAGGCAGCTCTCCCTTTCCAGGAGCCTCCGAGGAAAGAGTTTGCTCAGCCCGTTCCCAGGTCCCAGGGAGGGCCGGGGAGAGGCTCCCGCCCCAGCCGCTGCCTCCCGGGGCCTCCCGCCGGGCGCGGAGCGGGGGTGGCCATGGCGGGACCCGGGCGTCGGGGGAAGGGGAAGGGAAGCAGGCGGCGGAGGGGAAGGCAGCAGTCTCTTAAGAGCCCATTTTGTGCTATTAGGGAGCTGTGGCAGCTTCTCGGCGGGACCGGGGATGACAGTGCATGACGGCCGGGCAGCCCATTATCCCGCTCCCATTGAGGCGCCCTTTCACTCACATGCAAACTCCTTGGCAGAGTCGTTTGTCTCCTCATTGTACTTTATTTAAGAATGCAATGGTTGTCAGGGCTCTTATTCAATTTCAAGATACTTTATTGATGAGCTTTGACTTTTAGCACTTTTCACATGTCAAGAGAAGTCAAGTGTATGCGGCTACGACTTCATTTTATGCTTTGCGCGTTCATACTCTCCACTTTCCGCGGTGGCTCTTGGAATTTCTTTTTCCTGTCCCTTCTCCTTCTTCCCTTTCTTTCCCCCAAGCTTTTTTTTTTTTTTTTTTTTTTTTTTTTTTTCTTTTTTTTTTTTTTTATTTTTTATTT
>VZTO01007338.1:6447-26463 GCA_013400615.1 Syrrhaptes paradoxus | reverse complement strand
CCCCCCCCTCCTCGGCTATTCACCGGCCGCCGGCCGCCTCAATGGGGCTGCGGCCGCCCATATGGTGACCACGGCGGCTGAATCCTTGTGTTTAAATGGGGGAGAAAGTTCGGGTTTTAAAACATTTCAAAGTGGTTGAAAGGGTCCCACCAGATCCTGTCACAATTCCCCCCGGAGCTTTGAAGGCCGGAGCCATTGTTCGCCGATTATAAATGATATTACTTTAAAGTTGATTTCCCACAATATTTAAAGGATGTCGCGGGAGTGTCGCTATTTATTTTTGGCGTAACTTTTCAAGGGAATTAGCATAAGTAGCCCATGCGTGCCTCATCCCATCTCCCCCCTTTAGATGCGACATCAAAACGCCTCGAAAAATATGCTTTGAAAGGAGAGGGAGAGCTCATCTAGGGCCAGGGACTTTGCCTCGACAGAACCGTCCGTTTCTCTCCCCCCCGGCGGCCGGGGGTGCCCGCAGAGCCCCCCATAGCCGCCCGGCCCCGGGCCGCATCCCTGCCACCGCCGGACAGGAGAGGACAATGAAACTTTCCCCTGTTTAATAACAGAAATTACATTAAAAGTGGTGGAAATGCCCTCATTAAAAATGTACCGCTTAAATGATATGCCAACCGTTCAGCTGCAGAAGAGCGTATTTAGCTAGTTAGTGAACTCGCTACTATTTCTTTTAAAATTACATGTTAAAATTTTAAAAGAAATCTTACTTTTCTCTGGTGCAACACATTACAAAGAATGGACAGTCCTTTTATCTAAATATAAAATTCCATTTTCAGCAATTATAGCCTGTTCTTGGTGATGATATAATTACAGCTGTGCTCAGTAATAGGTGTCAAGGCAATGCACACTCATACAATAGTTGAATAAAACTGCAGAACAATGCAGGCACTTCTAAATTCACAACCTTTAAAATGAAATTGACTGTGCAGAATTCAAATAAAAACTGGATAAATATTTTTTAAAAAAGATTACAAGCTTGGTTTGGTTTCTTAATAGCATTTTCTGCAAACCTATCAACATCTAATTGATTAGATAGGAATTACTGATTATAGATAATCTGAAATAGTGAACATCACTATTTTAAATATAGCAATAGGTAAATAAATGCAGCAGACAGAGGAGACTGCCATGGCACTTAAGCAGTGATTCATGGAGAGAATCACTTTCAGGGGAAAGTATTTTTATGCAGGATTTATTCCAGAGGAAAAACAAAATGAAATTAAGACCAGGCGATCGTCATTCCCCATCTCTGATGTTTACGATAACGCTGGAAAGGGAAATGTTTCCGTGTTACCCGTGTGATTAGTGCAATGCTGCTTTGATACTTGAGATGTTTTTAAGGGAGGGTGTCAGCAAACATGGCCGAACTTGTTTCCAATCACGTTATTTCTCTGTCAGGGATCTTAAAAAAAAGGGTACCTGCATTTCACTTTTCAACTCTTGGTTCCCCAGATGGCTGTCCGCAACAAGAGGGAGGAGGGGAAAACACTAACTCCATCAGCTCTAATGGAGAAGATTCAGACGAGGCCCAAATGAGACTCCAGCTGAAAAGGAAGCTGCAGAGAAATAGAACATCCTTTACCCAAGAGCAAATCGAAGCCCTTGAGAAAGGTGAGTGATGTTTTCCTATGGCCGAAGCAGGGGAGAAAAGCAAAATGTGCCCTGGCTATATTAAGAGCTGAATGGAAACACGGCATTCACATGCCTTATATATATGTATATATTTAAAGTCTGTACTTCTCTCCATGCTTTTTTGTTCATTGAGCTCCAAATAGTCATTGATGGCTGCGGCATCCACCAAAAAGCTGTTGAAAGGTTTTAGAAGGGAACATATGCAGGGCACAGATCACACTGAAACATTGGTGTTATACCCCAGGCTCCTCTCATGGGGATAAATCTCCTCCAGCTGCTTGTGCTGTGTCCCTGACCGTGCTGTGTTGCCATACACCGGGAAGGCAGGGGCAGGGCAGCTGGGGCTGGCAGCAGCCCCCCGCACCTGCCCCCACACTTGCTGCCTGTCCCCAGCGCTGCCGCAGCCCGGGGCTGGGAGCAGGTGCCCTTTTCCCTGACCGGTCTGGGCGCACCTCGCCTCTAACCCGCTGCAGATCTTTGTTCTTATTTTCTGCTGTTATTTAGTGATGTGCCATTTCACTTCTTGGCGACAGGGTCAGGGCTGCCTTGGGGACCCCCTCAGCGAAGGCAGAAGCCTTGGCTGCTTCTTGAAAGATGCAGCATTGCACCCAAGCCCCCCCATCCCCTCAGCAACATTCTCCAGCAGGCAAGGCAAACCCCTTCCTAACGCACACACAGGGAGGGAGTTCAGCTTTGCCTTTACGGCAATGTTTCTTAAGAGCATTTAGAGCATAGGCAGCGCAGGAATAACTCTGACTTTACAGTCAGCCACTTTAACTCTTTGCAACTAACACAACAATCTTTCCTTTTGCAGAATTTGAGAGGACCCACTATCCCGATGTGTTTGCAAGAGAGAGACTAGCTGCTAAAATAGACCTGCCTGAAGCAAGGATACAGGTATCCAGTTGCTGGGCAATTACGACTATTATTATTTTTACTACTACTATTCTAGTTTTGTTATTCCTGGCTTCTCAAAGCACAGGGCAGCCCCTATTTATGATGGGATATTTGCCCATCTCCTTCAGGAAAATAACAGCAGCTGGGGTTTGCTTTCACGTACTACTTTGCTATGCCACAAGGCAGCGTTCCACCAGCACAGCCTTTAGCTCCACAGGGTGGGGGGGCACGCCTCTGGTCCTTGTAAGGTCACTGACATCTCTCAAACGCTGTGTTTCCAGGTGTGGTTTTCTAACAGAAGGGCCAAGTGGAGAAGGGAAGAGAAGCTGAGGAACCAGCGGAGACAAGCCAGCAACACTCCCAGCCACATTCCCATCAGTAGTAGTTTCAGCACAAGTGTTTACCAGCCAATCCCTCAACCCACCACCCCCGGTAATGCCACCAACCCGCTCATGCTCACCCATCCTCTTGGGAAAATGAGACTCTGAGACTGTATCGCCAATTGCAATTGTGGTTAAACTAATGCGTTCGTCTATCTGTCTATTCTATTATAGTTTCCTCTTTCACATCAGGTTCCATGTTGGGCAGAACGGACACGGCGCTCACAAACACGTACAGCGCGCTGCCGCCCATGCCTAGCTTCACCATGGCCAACAACCTGCCTATGCAAGTAAGTCCGGTGCCACCGCCACAGCACGATGCTCCATCGGGATGCAGAGGTCCCTGGGGTGCGCGGGAGGGTTACAGACCCAAACCACGCTGCAGGGAAAGTGGCACCAAAGGCTTCCCCGGCTTCTGAAAAGATGCCCTATTTTGGGAGAATGATAAGGGAAAGGGCACTGTAAGTCCTGGTGCTCTGACAAACCATTTTCCTGGATTTTAAAAGAGAAGGTCCTCAAATTTACAAGGCGACAAATCTGGGATGAAAAAAACTCATTTTTTGGAAAAAAAACCACAAGCCCAACCCATGGTTAACCTATGGAACTCACAAGTGCAGTATTGTGGAAATTGCTGCCTGAATAAGCTGCTGGAGGGATCCGGCCTTCTCGGCATAGGTAACGTGGCGGCGGCGCATTAGGAACACCTGAGAGAGGGAGGGATGTGATTAGCATCAGTGGTTATGCCAGCTAAGCCAGAATTGCAAGAGCTGTCAATCCTCATGCCTGAAAGCATTAGCTGATCACCAGCTGGGTTAGGAAGAAATCTATTCCTTTGGGGTCTGTTTCTATAGACCTTTCAGATGCAAAATTCCTCCTTTTTTAATGGTGGGGTTGGCCTAGGAAGGTGCTGGCCAATTACGGGAGTTTTACAGCTTTGTCTGAGGCACACAGCATTGACCACTGCTGGAGACAGGCGAGCAGATTAGAGAGCCTGACTCCTTTGCCGCGGCAATTACTATGTTACTAATTGCTGAACCAAAATTAACCAAATAAAGTTAGAGTCTCGCAAGTCTGCAGAAAGAAATGACGTTGGCTAGGTCGCTCTTTCATGACGTTGGAGGCCAGCAGTGCCGTTCCTGGCAGCAGGCTGAGAGCAGAAGACAAAAGATCAAAAGGCTGATATGGGAGGGGACCCTTGGGAAAGCCGGAGGCCCCTGATTCACCACTGGGCACCTGGGGAAGGACCTGGCATGCGTGAGCCACTCTAGAGAGTCCTGCCTATGTGGCCACCACAACACGATGGCCACCTGATGTTGGAATGGGAGATTTGGCAGCTGGACTGTCAGCATCTCCCTGTGGATGTGGGACACGTTGCTGGTTCTGTCGGAGCACAGCACATGTGCTTAGTGAGTGAGGCTGTTGGTATTTTTGGATACGGCATGCGTCGGGGACATGCAGGTGGAGGAAATATGTGCAGATGTGTCGGGTCTTGTGTGCTCAGAGAGGGAATTACTCATCTTGCTTCCTGCTCCCTCTCTGCTTCCCTATGTCAGGGGTACACCAGTCTCCACTCCTCCAGCATCCCAGAGCAAGAGATGCCCCTGTTTGGTCCCTCCCTGGCACCGTGTCATCCCTCACTCCTTGCACCCAGATGCTCCCCTCTGGCAGATGGGGTTTTAGGGGTTGGAATTTAAGTAAATGGAGATGACCGGTCTCCTGGGATGCTGCTGGCATGGGTTTGGGGTGACCGAGGCTCTGAAGGGGGATCAATGCACATGTATGGTCACCCCAAACCCACTCATCGACCTGCTTGCAGAGGCGGGACCAAACTATGTGTCTAAGCGGAGTAATTTTTCATTACACCCCTAAGAGGTCTTAGTTACACCACCAAATGTAAAGTAAGGTGCCAGCCCTGCTCTGTCTCTCTGTGGCCGCAAATGGCAGGAGATGTCTTTCTTCTACATAAGCACAAATAGGGGCTTTGTCCCCTTGGCTTGGGTAGGTAACATCTTCATTAGCATCTAGATGTAGGGATCTGCTCACCACCTGTGTCTAAAAAGGCACTGGTGACCATCCACATCATTTCTATAGACCAAAAACTTCTGGAAAAGGCTGCTTGGTTTACCTCCTAAATAGGATATTACACCTAGGTCCCCAAATTTGAAACCAAAGCTCATTTTTGCTTGTGCACGCTGCTCCTGAGCACTGGCACAGAAGAGCGTAATGTGGTGTTTACCTCAGCTGACACTTAACGCTGCTTTGTCCTTTGCTCCTGTAGCCCCCAGTACCCAGCCAGACCTCCTCCTACTCTTGCATGCTGCCTACCAGCCCATCGGTGAACGGCCGGAGCTATGATACATACACCCCTCCGCACATGCAGACACACATGAACAGCCAGCCGATGGGCACTTCTGGCACCACTTCCACAGGTGAGTGGCCCCGCGCTCCCCCCGCCTTTCTGCCAGAGCAGATTTCTTGCTCTGGGCATGCGGTTTTTTTTTCTGGGAGAAGTCCCTTCCCATCACTGGTCAGGTTTAGTAGATGTCAAAGTGGGCAGAAGACAAAAATGTACAGCGTTTGTGGGCTGGAGCAGAAAGCCTGATCGCTAAGCTGCTGCTGAGGGGGTAGAGGAAAGATGGCTTGTTAACAGAGGTGGTGGTTGAATACAGTGGAAAGCTCTCCAGTGAGGCCCCCAGCCTGCAAAATTTTCCCTGAGTAATTAAACTCTAAAGCAGTATTTATTTCAATGTTAGATTTCAGCGGAGCTGCTCATACCTGTGATGTTAATTGTATGTGAAAGTGTTTGCAGGACTGAGCGTGTTTTTACCGTGTCTGTGACAGAGGCTATTTTTTGCTAAAGATTTGAAGTTATCAGAAAGGCAGGTAATCTGTAGAAATATTAACCTCTGCATAAGAAGGCAAAATAGGGTAAAAAGGAGTAAGTGTCAGCATAAGAGGGTGCAGACATATTTTAAAAGAATAGAAATGTTCAGTGTATTTTGGGCTGAATTCCCAATTGATACATATGAGCCCAGGCTCTGGCATTTATCTCAAAGCGTGGCAGTTTATTTATAACAACAAATCAGTGAGACGCACATAGGTTTTAAAAATATACCCCTGCACCTAATTTTGCAGGCTAGTAGATGGTGAGGCTGAATACTTACTGGAATACAAGCACAAATCTGTGAAACTGTAAAGCAAAAATTGTGCTATGTATAGAAAAACTAAAATATCCATTTCCGCCCCTCAATTTTCAGGTCTCATTTCCCCTGGAGTGTCAGTTCCAGTTCAAGTTCCTGGCAGTGAACCTGATATGTCTCAATACTGGCCAAGATTACAGTAAAACATGTGTTAATGCCGTAAATGACTATATGGACAACAGTTGGATGTTCAGCAGTATTTTATAAAGGAAGAATGGCTCTTAGAGTACTTCTGTACTGCAACTGTGCCCTATGCTGTAACACATGGAAAAGACTTTCACATGGACCTTTGTACACTGAAGGCATTATATCAGTTGGAACAAATCTTCATTTTGGTATCCAAACTTTTATTCATTTTGGTGTATTATTTGTAAATGGGCATTTGTATGTTATAATGAAAAAAAAAAAGAACAATGTAGACTGGATGGATGTTTGATCTGTGTTGGTCATAAAGTTGTTTAAAAAAAAAAAAAGAAAAGAAAAAAAAAAAAGAAGCCATGATCAACAAGCTTTGCCACGAATTTAAGAGTTTTATCAAGATATATCGAATACTTCTACCAATCTGTTCATAGATTATGGATTGATGTTCCAAGTTTGTATCATTCCATTGCATATAATTAAACCTGGAACAATACGCACTAGATTTATGTAAGAAAAATATCTGTTGGTATTTCCAAAGGTTGTTAACGGCTGAAGCTATGTGCAAACAAGGGTTAAGAGAGAACTTCGATGAAGAAAAGAGTTTGATAGATAAAAGGTAGATTGTGTCTTCGATATAATCCAATTTGTTTTATGTCGAAATGTAAGTATTTGTCTTCCCTAGAAATCTCCCAGAATGATTTCTATAATAAAGTTAATTTCATTTATATTTGACAAGAATATTCTATAGATGTTTTATACACATTTTCATGCATCATACGTTTCTTTTTGGTCGGCAAGAGTTAATTGTTCTTAGAAATAGTTGTACTACTGTTCACAGTCCAATCATTTTTGTGCATCTAGAAGTCATTCCTAATCAATTAAAAGTGCTTGCAAGAGTTTTAAACTTAAGTGTTTTGAAGTTGTTCACAACTACATATCAAAATTAACCATTGTTGATTGTAAAAACCATGCCAAAGCCTTTGTATTTCCTTTATTATACTATTTTCTTTTTAACCTTATAGTGTGGTGTTGCAAATTTTGTTATTGTGTTAGGTTAATCTCATTAAGTTTTATTTTGAATTTATTTTCAGTTTTCATTAGGGAGGGATTCTTAAGAAATGTTTTTATAGACTTTCAGCACTTCCACCAGCCTGTAATTTGGGCTAACAAAAAGAAGATAGGTTCACGTATCTAATTGCAGCCGAGAGCAGGAGGAGGTTGTTTATTTAGCTCGGGTTTCTGGGGCTGCTCTAAATGAACTCCAGAATCCAGCAGAATTTCCAGCGGGGAGTTTGCATTGTGCCAGTCAGTGGTGGAGACGCGATGCACGCCCGTGTCTATCTGTTGTAATTATACGTAAAGTACGTATAGACACATATACACACAAATATGCATTCCTGACTTCTAAAAATTGTTTTTGTTAGGATGCTTAAAAAGGAAAAAAAAAAACCCAGCTGTGTTTTTTAACAGGCTCTTTGGGAGACTGAATACCATCCCTTTCTATTGCCACACAGCACAATCTTAGTGTAATTTTCCATTGAACTTGTAACCTGGTTAATACCTCAATGCGCTTTGTGTGAGGGTTGTTAGTGTGGGCGTGGGTGGAGAGCTGCATGTCAAGGAATAATGAGAGAAGACAAATCAACAGGCAACAACAATGCGAGCTGGGACTGGCTAGTGAAAGCTAAAAGCCTTTAGTCACTGGCAGGGAAATCTAAACATTCCCATATCGGTGAAGCTGGCTCATTGTGGTGCAGTTGTTACTTGCGATGCTGTGCTGAAAAAAAGGGATCTCATGATTAAAAAGCCAATACGCGGGAAGATGTGAGTCAAAGCACAGGTGTCACAAGCAGCTTTGATACAGCAAAGATACTATCTGGGCTGGTTATGTTTTCCTTTTGGCATATTTGTCCCTGCAGATAACACTTCATTGTAAACCTGGAGTAGCAGAGTTGTGGTGCTGAGATAGTTGCGATGCTGCAGACGAGATTAAATGCACGTAAACTCCGAATCCTGTAGGGACAAAGAGCAGCTTCGCTCAAAGCATGATGCGATAGTTAATAAAATCAAGAGCCTGAAGCAAACAAAAATGTGCAAACCCAGTAGATTGCAATCTTTCTTTTTAATTGATACTGGTCAGTTGTAAGTATATTTGTTATATCAGCATTAAGTACTTTTATACCTGGAATCCATCCATCCATGGGCAAATTTTAATGCAACATGGATTTTAGAAAAAATGTATACATATTTTTATCAGACATGCAGATGCACATTATATATTTATAAGGTATGCATAGATTGAATTAAACGCCACAATAGGCAGGTAATTATAGACAAATTGATTTACAATTAATTACAGGTACAAACCCAGCATTTATATAGCCACTTAGCATGTTTATACCTACTGATGTAGTTTGCTATCGCAATGCCAACTTCTGCTCAACCAGAAATGGAAATGCGCTTCCCACCCCTTCCTCCCTGGAGAGCTTTTGTGCCGTGGTTGCTGTTTCTGCAGGTGCTGATACGCAGGCAGAGGCAGCTCCCTGGAGCTCTTCCCTGCCCTTCCCAGGTTTTCCCAGCTGTGCAGCTCCACTGCCCACGGTCCAGCTGCTGGTGGCCTCCACCGACTCTTAACCAGCCCTCTGTGCTCCTTCAGAAGTCTTCAAAGGGGCGGTCAGTGCTGCGGGGCTGCAGGCTCTCTCAGCCCCGCACATCTGCACTCACAGCATCGCTACAAAGCCCTTCCGTGTGCGGATGAACCTTGAGCTTATTTTGGTGACAGGCTAGCTAGCTGCGGCAGCGAGGAGACGTTTCTGGCTCACTGGCTCGTCATTGTGCCCTATGGAAGGAGGTCGGCGGGGAAAAGTCCCTGGCTGGCTGCACATTGGGAAGAAGTCAGGGCATTTGGTCCCCAGAGCGTTGCTTGCCTTGAAGAGCTGCTGCCGTGCGTGCCGGGGGCTCTGGGGGTTGCAGGCAGCCTCGCACTGCCCGCCATCAAGAGCCTTTCCCCAGGGCAGGCTGGGGTGCGGGGCCAAGCTCCCATGCCAGAGCACTGGTGCCAGCTCCCAGTTGCTTGCTGGGTGCCAGGCGAGGCCCTGGAGCAGCCCCAGCACACACCTCGGAGCAACGCTGCAAACGGGCGAGGGAGTTGTGCATAGCTGCGCAGGGGCGTGCTGCCTCGCCAGACACTGCTGCCCGCTGCACAAGTGGGGAATGGAAATCTGTAACATGCTCTGAACAGCCTCTAACTCCCATTTTCATTCCCTTTCTTCTTCTCGAGCTGTATTACTTACGAAGACTGAAATCTGCTGTAATGCGTTGCTCAGTGTAATGCAGCGATTTCCAAGGGTCTCCTCTTTTTGCCACTGAAATTAGTGGGAGTTTTGCTATTGATTTCAACAGGAACGAGCCATTTCTGTGCATTTGGTTAAAATGTATTTCATAATAACACCTTATACTTTATTTATAAGCCCCTCCTAAGGCATTTCACAAATTATAGTCATACAAGAATTGATGTGTGAGCGCTGTCTTAATAACACTGTATTTTGTATTTCAAATATTGTGTTCTAGATACAATATTTACATTTCCAAGTGAAAAGGCTGCTAACCTAACAGTTATTGTTCCGAGCAGACAGATGACGAGCCATACATGCTGATGGTGAAGCAGACATCCGTGCGGTGACACACGTGTTGGAATTGCCTCGCGCTGTGCAGACATTGGTTTTAATTGTTTTTTTAAAGGTAAGCACGAGTCAGCGTGGGCCCCACTCCAGGAGGCAGAAAGAGCGGCTTTCTCACCCAGGCTGTGACACAGAAAGGGGATTTCATCACTTCTTTTTAGCTAGGTTTTTATTTATAAAGTGAGCAAAATGTCCCCGTAGGGTGGTCTGCTTTAGGCAGCCTTACATGGGATTTATCTTTGGGGGCAAGATTACAGTTGCAAAGAACAACCTGGGACTGCTAACACACATCACCTCCCCCAGGCTTTCCAGCCATTGGTAGTCCTATTTCATTCACTTTCCATGGCCAAAGGTGTCTGACTTTTTTTGGTTTTATTTTTAAATGTTTATTTTTTCTGGTATTATTGAGTAAAATGTATTATCTTATTTTCTCTGGGTAATACGTGCAGGTTTAGAGTTATGCTAATGTTTAAATTTGTTCTGCATTTCCACAGTATAAACGGCATTAGGAAAATTGAAAATGTATCATTCTTTTTTCCTTTTTTTTTTTTTTTTATTTGTTTCTGTTTGCTCTTGTCCTCAGCTTCAGCAGTTGAGCATCGCTCCATGTGCAGCTCTGGGGATGGTGCAGCATCTTCTTTCTAAATAACTCTTCTTTGACAAGACACCTGCTTGCTTAATGAGCTCCCGCAGCCCTGTTTCCAATCAAAAGTGTGATTGGCACCTACAAATACCCAAATACAATTCCCCCCCCCCCCCATTAGAAATAGGCATATGAATTACAGACGTGAGAGTAGAGCCTGTGATGGCTGTTCGGTCTTGTTCAGACGGTGAGTATTTACATGTCTTGCTGAGGAGGGAGGGTGGCCGTGGGAGCGTGTCTCTGGCTGAAGCGTGCAGGGACCCCTGAAGCCCCTGCCCTGCATGGCGTGGTGGAGGCAGAAGAAATGTTCCTCCTCTCTGGGCGGAATACAAAGCATGGAGCATTGCTCCCTTTGGATTACTTCTGGAGAATGATGTTAGGCAAGTCTCTCACATACGTTACCTGTTTGGGGAAAATAGCAGAGGATGGAGCAATCTGTGTGAGATGCATGGTAGTAAAGATAGTCCAGGTTGGAGAGGAGCCAGGCTGGCAAGTTCCTTACTTCAGAACACATTTTAAATTAATTCCACCCCTAGTATTCTCTGAGATGTAAAAGAAGAAAACCCCAGTGTATCAGCAGAGAGTCACTTAGGGCAGCTTACTTAGGATAGCTTATTATCCTAAGATAGTCAGACACTGAGGACAGTTTACTATCTTAAGAGCGTTTCCAACAGCAATCACATGGAAGATGAAGGTGTTTTCACAGGGGCTGCAGAAATGAACCCTCAGAGGAATGAAACCATTTGATCAGTCCTTCAACATGTACAGCTGACATGTGTGACAGATTTCATGAACCCTCCAGCTGCTAGAATCTCCACTGTTTCTTTTGAAGGTGGCTTTTACAGAAAGGTCCCCAAGAAACCCACTGTCCCTTGAATTTCACTGTGAACCTCTGATGACTATGTTTTAAGACACAGAGAATTTCAGGGGATCCCATACTGTTCCCTTACTCCCCCTGGGTAACACCCCATCAGGTAACATCCCTGGTGAGGCGATGGTGATTTTGAAGGGGATGAAGGTGAAGATGCATGTCTGTCGCTGGTGGGCTGTGTGCCGGAGCTGCTCTGCCCTCACAAAGGACTGTGATACTGGCTGTGCTGGGCTGGGAGAGGTCCAACATTTCTCGGGCGCTGGAGCCTGACCTCCTAAGTTGAACTGCAGCAGGGTGACATGGTGAGCAGAGGTTTTGCGAGTGACCCAGGAGGATCCCTGTTACCTTCAGGTGCCTGACATGAGCTGTAAGTCGCAGGAAATCCTCCAGCAGAGGCTGCAGCTGCCTCCAGGCACCTGACAGACCTCACGTACGCTCCAGCAGCTAAAATTGGTGAGGGCTGAGAAGTGCAGTTCTTCTTCTCCCAGGACATACGAGCTTTTCCAGCTGTACCAGAGGCGTTCATAGATCCACAGATAACCTCCTTCAGGTCAGGCCTATGCCAACGGATTTTGAGAAGTTTATGAACAGTTATTCCATAGAAATTACATGTAGGGCACCATAAGCACTCTGAATTATACGGAATTGCATACAGCAGATAAACACCTTCAGGTTGTTACAATAATACGTTAATTTATCACAGGTGAAGAAAATGTATATTTGTCCCCGTAATTGTTAATGTTTTAACCTTTACATTTCTCTCTGCAAAGCTGGATTCATATTCAGAGTCTGTAGCCTGCAGCTTCGTGTTTCAAATACTGCAGGGGAGGGTTTATTTATTTTTAAAACTCTGGATTAAATAAAAATCCAGTCATTTGAATTTTTTTTGCTTTTGAAGAAGCAAGTTGTTCACTTTGATTTCTCTGAATTTAAGTCAGCACCGTTCCTTCGTAAAATATGCATTTGAACCCTTTGATTCTTACTTGAACTAAGCTTCTGTTTGGTCTGAGGATTTTCTGGGTTATGATCCAGTTGCTCTCCACGAACTGTTGTTGTTTTACAATTATTTGGGCAAGGACACATTTAAGACTTCATAGGTCCTTCTAGAGGCAAGGACTGCAGAATGACCCCCTGTTCTGCTCCCTTGCACACATTCTTTTACTGTGTCTATCTGCTATACTCGCTGTCATGCATGAAATAATTGTGCCTACCTACCATACCACTTGTGCTCCCATCCTCTTCCCTGGTGTTTTGTCGTGGAAAAGTTTTTATTTGCTTGTTTGAAGCCATTGTACTCATGGTACAGTTTGAAGCTCCATATCTGTGACCTTTTGCTAGCTGGGAAAAACCCCTCAGTTTGGAGGTGGCTCCCGGGAAGGGTCCGTCTCCCACATGGACAGATTTGCTCCTCCACTGTCTCTAAGAGTGGACTGTCAAACTCCTCACTCAAGTGATCTTCCAAATTGCTGAGCTATCCTGGACATAGGCTGGGAAGCACCATAAATGGAAATTTCACCATGCTGAAGAATTCTTCCAAATGCTTTCCTCTGCCTGCCTGCCACTCTCTATCTGGTCTTGCCTGAGCTCAGCTTTATTCACTAGTTTAGCTTTTCCAAGCACAAGGCCATGCTGGTGGCAGAAGTTTCATTATACACAATGGATAGCAGATGTACATCTGCTGTCTGACCAGTTCATCTGCTGGATCGGTGAAGATGTTGAATGTGCCCGGAAAGGAAATGGACCCCTTAAAACTTCCCTGGTCAGGAATCAAGTGCTGGAGCTGCAGTTTCCAGCTCTGGCTGCTGGCTGAAGATGATGGGGCTAGAGCAGGCATGAAGTCCTGCTAGAACGACCCCATTCCTATCGATTTAAAATAGGTCAGGAAGGTAATTTTTTTCTGCAGTGGCACAAGTCCCAGACCAAAAATGATGCCCTGCACAAAACAGTCCTGGTCTATGAGTAGCAGCTCTGAGATACTTTGGTAACATAAATAAATAAACACCTGCTCAGAACTGCAGAAGTGTCTCACTCAAGCAAAATATTTTAGACAAGTTTACAGCTTTTTCTCCACACAACAGGTTTTCCCAACATATTGTCACTGAAAACTGCTTGACTGAATTTCTAAATTCAAACTAGAACTCATTTCTAGTCTCCTGTAAGTCTAGCCTCATGAAATTTCAGCAAGAGCTTTCTTTACTGTGGTTTGCTCCAACCTGACTCCAAAACTGTAGCTGAAAGTGCAGAGAGATTTGCCTGTTTCGAGACTTTTTAAGTGAACACCTCTGATGCCATAATGCTGAGAGCATTCTGAGGGCACGAAAGTTCAGACTCAAACTCTGCCAGCACAGAGTGAAGACTTCTTTTTTTAATCTTGCTACATTTTGGATTTAACATTTACCCTCAATGCCAGAGGACATTAAAACATACTTTTTATAGAGGAATATGCAGCTGCAATTCCTCTATATCTGCTAACTAACATTTTAAAAAAGATCCACTGGACCTAGTCCTACCAGCTTGCTCCTGGTCTAAATCATCACTGACTTCTCAGAAAGATTTTTTAGATTAAGCTCTACAGTGCTGGGAAATCCATGTGCGAAAAAATAGAGAAAGCACAAAAGATGTCTTAATTTTGATATGAACAGAAGGTCTGCAAATCAGATTGATATGCCTAATAACTTTCAAAATTGTTTAAAGGTGGAGTTTAAACAAGCAGCCAAGTTTTCAGCAGATGCTCCGGGATGCTTGATGCTCAGCACTTCTGAAAATCTGTCTGTCCATTCAGACGCTGAAACACTGAGGTAGGCATCCATGATATTAATGAACCATTTTTGGAAAAACACAAATGAGCCTAACATTTGCTTATATTAGACTAGAAAAAAAAAAGGTGCATTTTTTGTTTTCTGTCTTTTTTATTTTTCTTTTTTCTCCATTCGAGTTGCCTTTTTTTTCTTAAGAGGAAGAGGATTCACTTTCATTCTTTTTCTACACAGGTGCATTTATTATTGAATAAGCACCATCATGTGCTCAGGGTGATTAAAAAAAGAAATGTAGGCCTTGCACTTAGGTAGCTCACAAGAGAAAAGAAAAACCTCAAGAGATGTCATGGGGGAAAGTACTTGCCTCCACCACCTCTTAAAGGCATAAAAACATCTTTCCCACTTCTGTTGTGCTCTGTATTTACAGACGACATTTCTCCAGCACAGGCAAAAGAAGAACATTTTATTGAATTTTAATATATGGTCCTGGAGAAATACTGGTTTAATATGTATGTGTGTGTGGTTTGTGTAACACTTGCACTGTGCACACATTTCTAAAGGGATGTGTTACAACCTTGTGGTTTCAGAAAAACTTGATTAATAGCTCACTTTCCAATATTGGCATAGTAAAGGATTTTTGTAAGTTAGGCTTTTGCATTTTTCTAAAAGCTGTGTTTGGAACAACATCACTATTTTATATTAAAACTAAAGATGAAACCAGTGGCATACTACCATAGATATCAAATCTGAAGTAGCTGAATGCCCATTTTCAGGCGCTTGCAGCTACTGTTACAGAAAATTGAATTCAGCTGCATCCTTGAAATTGCTTTTGAAATTTCTTTACAAACATAGAAAAAGACTTTATCATAATATTCTTCTCATGTTGCAAATACTTATATTTTGAAAAGCTCAACATAAGAGAAATCATATAAAGAATTCTTATTTGACACATTAAAGACACAACGTTTTAAATTTCATTACTGCTTTCTTGACTGTGTGTCACAATTTTGTAAAGATCAGGTTCCCGTGCTGAATTGGGAATGTCTTCGCTGGGATGAATCATTTGTTTCCCAGCTGAGCATGGTGGTTTCAGTTTATAGCCTGCTAAAAAGTAGGAAGTTCTGCTTAAAAAATTGCAACAAACAAAAAAAACCCACACTGCAATTTCTGTGGACGAACCTCTAAGCACAAGTAGGGATTGCGCTCGTCTTGCAGAGGTTTTTCCATCCAAGGCGAGGGGGATTTGAAGGTGCAAAAGGAAGTTGGTAGCACATGGCAACAGCCAGTCAAAAGAGGCTGTGCCCATTCTTCGATTACTGAGCTGCACCCCTTTGTTAAATATTTGTCTTCAAATCAAGAGAAGAAAACTGAAAGGTGTCTTGTACATAGGTGCCTGACAGTCACAGAGTGGTTATGGGGAAAATTCACAGCAAATCACCATGTAAACACTTCTGCTGCTTCCCAAGTCAAAATTGCTTTTGGTGCAATAAATGAAATGTCCACTATATCTACTACAGATCTACATACTATCAGGTAGCATGTACACAGCATTATTTCACTTATCAGTTTACTGGATAAGCCAAGTCACTGTCATCTGTGGTTGTAACTGATATGGTATTTTGGAAGAAAAGATGATAAATTTTGCTCCATGTTTTTGCCTTAGGTGAACAACACTGTACATCTGTATACTCTAACAATTATTTTACAAAGCATGTTTAGTGACTCAGAAAAAAAATTAATCCAGATTTGCAGGAGTTCTCTTTATTATTCAAAATATTTGCAGCTTTAATATTAACCTACCTTACTTTTTGAAATTGAAGTCTTACAGATGCATGACACACATATACACACACACATGGAATACACGTGTTACTTGCAAACAATTTTCAGTTAATACGTTAACTAGAAATTGACTGTGACTTTCATGATATTTTCTGCCCTGTCTGTTGAGCCAATGACCTATTTAAGTACATTGGCAACAACGTGTATGTCTTGTGACTTTATATTTCACAAAGAAATACTGTGTTTTGTGTTATTTACATTAAAAAGACTTAACATGTAAAACTTCACCTTTGTTAAAAATCACTTTATCCTAAGTATTTAAATTATTTCATGCTTTCAAAAGGCACAATTAAGTATCTAATGAGAACTTCCATTCAATGTTGCACATAATACAAAAAGGGAAAAAATGTTTGAGACATCAATGATAATATTTTAAATATATTGGCATAGGAAAGTAGATGTCTTTTTGCTTTATTAAACTGACAGTTCAGTTCTGAAACTTTATTTTGAAAAGATTTAAAAAGGATTTGTGTCTTTAGAAATAAAAAATATAACAGGCATATCTAAAAAATATAGAAGAGAAAACCTGATTGTTACTACTAATGAAATAGCTGATGACAAAATAGTAGTCTTTTTGATTTTGATCACAAAAAATAAACTGGTAGTGACAGGATATGATGGATAGATTTGACATCCTGGCAAATCACTGTCATTGATTCAATTATTCTAATTCAGAATAAAAGCTGTATACAGTATGTGTTTATGCTACAGTGGAGTTTTTTAAGTGATTGACATTCATCATATTAGTTAGACAGTTTTAAAAGCTATGTCTTTGTTTTACACAGCATTGTCAAGAAAAAATAAAGTAGAACCTGGATTGCAGAAAAAAAAAGCAAACCACTTAACCAGCTCCTGGTTCCAAACCCATCAAAATAAGTTACCATTATTGCATCCTATTAACACGTTCTTTGAAGAGTCAATTTCACTCCAGCCATGTAGTATACTATTATAAAGACTAACTTTTGAAACTGTAATGCAATCTTACAGCTGGGTGGCTTGGAAATTCTGCGGAGAAGACGATATTACCTTTCAAAATGGAAGTCAGCCTCAGAAGAAAGAATGCAAACCACTTTAATTTACAGGTCAGCTTTGCCTTACCGTTCTTTTGTTTGATGAGATATACACAGAGATACATACAAAATAGTCAGAAGTTCACAGATTGTGTATCTAAGGCTCCAGAAGCCTGATTTGGTTGTATATTCTGCCCTGTGATAGACCAGCATGCTGTAATACCCTTCCCCGAGCTCAAATGCACTCTTCTGGTTTTCTAGCATTAATGTAGCTGTCGGTTTGAATTTCAATCTTGAATTATGTCTGTTGACATAATTTCGTAGTGCTGACTTCAATTGTTTAGGATTACTGTTGTGAACTACATAAGGAAATAAATTCTTTTCTCTATGGTTAGTAAATTCCACTCAGGTGCATTTTAATGCATGTAGTAAGCCATAAGACAAAGTAATTATCTATATTCTGATTCAATAAACAACGATTCTTAATTACTGGTATATTAGAAAAAAAACTCTCTCATATATTTTAAATTTATTATTACACATTTAATAAGCCAATGTAAATATTTCCTGAAATTTAAGAATAGTATCTCAATTACAAAAATTAATGTTTTTAAAACCATAACAGTGTAGTTTGCTTTCGGAATAATGTGACAATGAATTGCTTAGTTTCATTCCCTTATTTCAATAAACCGTCCAACTTAACATATTATTCATAAAAATATTAAATGTAAGTATATAAAAATTCAGTTGTGAAAAAGATCCCTTTATTTTTATTGTAAAAAAACTATCTATAAATGAAAGGGTAATTTTCATATTTTAAGGAAAGGAACAAAATACTGTATGTTTCCAATTGAGCAGAACAATGGCAGGTCCCAACATAACAGAAGCTTTAACAAAAAGCAAAATCCAAACAAGCCCAAAATTGGTGCAAAGAAACCAGAATGAAAAAAAAAAAAAAGAAGAAAGAAGGCACCATATGATAACATGTATTTTTAAAGACTGCTGGGTCAAATCATTAAGAAAAATATTTATATAAGTCATTAACACTCATAATTAGAGTGTCATATAAATCTGAGTGAAACTGCTAAGTAGAAATCACTAGAAGTCCAGGTGCTTCTTGCCGATGGCCATAGCACCACATCCTGAGCTCAGCAGTTTGGCGGATTCTGCCAGATCCTGTTTGCTTGCGCGGCTCACTGTGTCTGACAAGTCTGGAGGCAAATGCAGTCGCTGTGGCAGGAGATTTTCAGGAGGGAGAGGGAGAGAGATGGGGAGAGAGAGAGAAGAAAGAGAGAGAGGAGAAAACAGAGAGGGGGAAAAAAAAAGAATAATTGCAGTAGAATTTATTTTCCATAGCATATTTCAAAATACAGTTTTTTTCCTGACTGAGCATTGTTTACTCACACAAATAAAACACTTCCCAGACACTCTTTTAGGCTGACCTGGAAACGGTTTTGTATATTTTCAATATCTTGAGTTACGTAAACTGGAATTGATTTGTTCCTCATGAAAATTTTCTAAACAAAATCTAAATTTGCTTGAGCTATTTAATTATATCTATGCACATTTTTCCTTTAAAAACAAGTGTCTTGCCTGTATGTCAACCCCTACATGAAATCCTTTGATTTCTATGGCACTACAATATAAGAACAGTTTTATTTCAAACATGGATACTTTGTGGCAGAGTCTGAAAATAAATGACGTGATGGTCACGAGATGGAGAGTGCTCACCCTAGTTGTAGTGTTATTCTGCCGGAGTGTTTCTTCATATTCTACAGCCATTTTTAAACAAAACCAAGTAGTGATAATAGCTGCATTTGTGCAAGGCAATGATATATGCTAATCAAACCTTGCCATCCCTTTGTGTGCTGCAGGAACATTACACCCATTTTACAGATGAGGAAACTGAGACACTGGTTATACAGTTGTCCCCAGGCACACAGTCCTTGCATAATAAACATTTTTTTTTTTTTTCAACTATAACAAAAATATTACTGGAGATACATAAAAGACATGACATTACCATTTAGCTTTTGTAAAGTAAGGTGAAAACTAACGAAAAACCGAGGCTCACTTTTGGACAGAGTGAGGTACTGAAAGGCAGTCAGATGAGACAGTTAAGCATCTTATACACAGTGCAATAATTTATGAAACTGGTATAATGGAGGGAGCATATTTCTTGAAAGATTTAGTAGGCAGAGGCTAAACTGTGTAGCTCTTCTTTTAAAATTCACATGCTTCTGAAGGGAACAGGATAACTGTTAACGGCTGCAAAATTATAAAAGGAGGCTGTGTGGATGCTCCTTATTCTCTACTTTTGCTGGTTTTGCTTTTATCACAACATGTAAATACAGCTGCCTTTCATTCGATACCTTTGCATCTTTTGTAGGATCCTTTATTCATGCAGATAAGAATTCAACAAAAAAGCCCAAGAGCTATCCATATTTACAGTGGGCTGACCGTTCAGTTCATTGCTGGCTTTGAGGTTGTGCAGTTAGACACAACTGGAGAGGTGCTCCAAAGTGTGTCCTTCCACTGTCCACTCAGTGGTGGGCAGAGCAGGGAGAAGAATGTGCGCTGGCTTCTTGTCTTCTCTGAGGGAATGAAATGCATAAAGTAACACATATGGAGTAGGAAAGCCTTTGCCCAGGGTGAGGTGACACACCTCAGTGTTGAAACAGAAGAAATGTGTGCATTCATTTCTAGCACTTTGCCTATGTAGCACGTGGGAAATCTTACAATTTATGTATCAAAACCCACCCTGTACATACCATTTAGTAACTATGCAGCTCTTACATTTCCCTGTATTCAAATGAGTGCTGTGGTATGGTATCCCTCACCTACAGTTCTTCCCTTATTCCTAAGAAGGTTAAGCATGTCTGTGGATGTGAACTATGGTCATGATGCTTAATTTCTACATCAACACAATATAAACTAGGGCATGTGCCTGTC
>VZTO01007336.1:3523-14449 GCA_013400615.1 Syrrhaptes paradoxus | reverse complement strand
GAGACATAACGGAACAGCTCGTTACTATTATTCTAACTCTGTAACAAATGTTCCCCTTTTTCACTCCTTCCTCTTCGAAATTTTGAGATTAAAGTATTTATTTTCTGGAGAGATTTTGAAAAAGTCTTAAAATGTTTATTTTGTTTCAACTTAAATGGTTCAGTTGTTCACCCAGGCCTTGGTACTTCCAAACCACCCGGCATTATCTGTACTGCTGGAGAGCTCTTCTCTTGTCCCGCACTTAACCACTTTGCTCCCTTAGTACACTGGGAAGATCAAGAGGAGATAAAATAAAAGGCAAAAATGCGCAGAGAAAAGCGTTTTCAGGCTCTCTGCTTTCCCCAGCTCCTCAAACAGCGGGAGATAATTCCCAAACGCTTATTCCCAGCAGCCTGTGGAGCTCCAAGGGAGACACAACCTGTTCTCTCGTGGATTATAAGCAATGCAGGGCAGCACAAGAGCAAGGCTGCAGCACAGCTCACGGCCAAACATCTGGTTTCCAGCTCTTCCTTTGCCATTTCTCCTTCTCTCTCTTCTCATGCCATGCTGGAGGAGCACCAACACTTGTCAGCCTCAGGCTAAGCTCATAATCCTGTAATTAATGCACACAAATGAAAAAAAGAGTTAACAGGAGGTGACAAAAGGCTGACATAGCTCTGAGTGCCACATCTCTGCGTTTTCACGTGCAGCTGGTGCTGCCATGGCTTTACTCCCCTGCTGACTCCAACAAGCCTCACAGGGTTCTGTCAAAGGCGTTGTAACCATCATATTGCTTTAAATAAAAAAAAAAATTTTAAAAAAATCAACCACAGAGCAGCCAGTTTGTTTCAGATTCTCACAAANCTGCAGAGCCATCTCAAAAGCTGGAGGCTGCCACCTTGCAGTGTTACAGAAAACAGACACAGCTTGCCTCCCAACACCAGCTAAAACCCGGCCAGGAGACAGAAAAAGCACAATAATGTGTCATAAACTCCCAATTATCGCCACTGATCCTGAAGCGTCGCTGCTACAGGCAGCGAGCGCGCAGCTAGAAGGATCTAACTGCGCCGATCCTTCAGCACCTGGTCGGATCCTACGCTGGAAACAGAAGAGGAGCACGTACGTGGCTGCAAGAGCAATCATCACCTTCTGCACTGCGAGGGCCAGCGGTGCCGTCTCGGTTTGAGCAGCATCCTCTTGGCAGGGGGAACCGGAGCAACGTGATGATGTCCAGCACTCGGCAGGAAAATAGTGAAATACCTGAGAACAACACAGGGTTAATTAACAAAAAATCTGCTTAAGGAGGTGGTGTTACCTGAAATTGAAAATAATTCCTGAAACATACACATTTAGAGAGGAGACATGGCTTTATTCTGAGCTGGGTAAAAGGTGGAAGGTTTTCACAACTCAAGCACACTAAGTTACAAAGAAGTTTGCTTTTTATACATTATCAACACCTTCCAGCACACACTGATTTACATTTTGCTTAGAACATCCATTTTTAGTCAAAAACTAATTATATAAAATTAAACAAGAAAATCAGGAGACATATGATTTACATAGTTGTCCAGGTTGTCATAAACCTTTTGAGAACTCCAAGATGTTCTAAACCTTCAAGGACTCGGTCCTTTGATTAGAAATTCCTCAACTAACCACTTTCAACCCTTGTGAGAGAACATTCTCAAGGCTGGCCTTGAGAATACACAACGAAACGCTTGAACGGAAGTCCCTAAGAGAGGAGATTTAGATTAGATATTAGGAAGAAGTATTTCCCTGTGCGGGGGGTGAGGCAGTGCCCAGGGTACCCAGAGAAGCTGTGGATGCCCCATCCCTGGAGTGGTTCAAGGCCAGGCTGGATGAGGCTTTGGGCAACCTGGGCTAGTGGGAGGTGTCCCTGCCCATGGCAGGGGGTGGCACTGGGTGGGCTGGAAGGTCCCTTCCCACCCAAACCCTTCTGGGATTCTATGATCTTATCAAACACACAGAAATACCTGTGTGTGACGGCAGTGGTGAAGTCAGAAGCCTCCCAGATGTTTGCAAAAACCAGACTAACCCCTGCTCTTTGTGCTGGGGCTTCTGTATAACGAGGTGGTTATGTGCTGGTTCCTAACTAACCCTCTTGTCTTCTAGTTTAAATTTTAGCCAGTTTTTTGTTGTCTTGTAGTTATCTTGGGCAGTTTTGCTAGCACTGAAGTTAAGCAGGCCTGTTAGATGAACTTTTATAGAATCACAGAAGGGTTTGAGTTGAAAAAGACCTTTAAAGACCATTGAATTCCAACCCCAACACCTCCCACTAGCCCAGGTTGCCCAAAGCCTCACCCAGCCTGGCCTTGAACCCCTCCAGGGATGGGGCATCCACAGCTGCTCTGGGCACCCTGGGCACAGCCTCACCCCCCGCACAGGGAAACATTTCCTCCTCACATCTCACCTCCATCTAACGACATCCACCCCCGTGCTGCCTGCCCACCTGTGTGACACCGCCACACCCCCCTGTACCACCCCATGGCCTGCAGTTCAGCACTAAAATAACCCGTGAGACCGAACACAGCCCCGCAGCGGGGCCAAACCGCCCCCCGGCCCGGTAACGCGCTGCTCGCAGCGGATCCGCGGCCTGGACGGGCCCGACCCCCCCGCGCTCCGCCGCCTTTTCCCCTCAGGGAGGCGACCGCGACCCACGCTCCCCTCAGCGCCGCCGCCCCCAACCGGCCCCAACCGGTTTATCACCCGCCCGCAGCTGACGTCAGCCCTGCGCGCCGCCGCGTGACGTCAGCACGCGCGCCGCGGCGGGCGGGGCCTCGCCATGGAGACGGTGGGCNTGGGCCTCGGTTCATCCCCTGGGCCTTGGTCCCCTTCCCGGGCTTCGGTCCCCCGGGCCTCGGTTCCTCCCCGCAGGCCTCGGTTTCCCCCCGAATCTCGGTCCCCCTGACCCGATCTCGGTCCCCCCGACCCGATCTCGGTCCCCCCGGCCCCGCCAACCTCCCGTCCCTCTCCCGCAGGTACCGGTTGCTCCACACGTTCGAGCTCCAGGCACCCACCCGCCTCATCGAATGGGCCCCGGGGAACCGTGAGTGGAGGGGAGGCCACGGGGTGACCCCAGGGGGACGGAACGGGCCCGGGTGAGGGGGGTCTGGGGGGAAGGAGGGGGCCAAGGGGCCGGTGAGGGAGTCCCCCCGGGTGGGGAGATGGCCAGAGGGCTGGGATGGGGCTGTGGAGGGGGGAGAAGGGGGTCTGGCAGGACCCCAGAAGTGGGGGGACTGGGGCTGTGGGTTCAGGGGTCTGGCTCAGGGAGGGTGGACGTCCCTCACTGTGTCCCCGGCTCTTTGTCCCCTCCCTCCAGGTGTCTGTGTGGCCGGGTACGGACAGTCAGGGAGGAACGAGATCCTGCAGCTGCTCCCACCGCCAACGCTGCAGGTCAAGGAGACCCAGGTGGGTGTCACGGCCACGGTGCCACTCTGTCCTCCTTGGTGTCCTCAGAGACCCAGCGAGGGCTGGGCTGGGCTGCACGAGCTGTCACCCGCTCTCTGTCGCTCTGGCGAGGGCTTGGCCGGGTCTGGAGCAGCTTTGGTTGAAAGGTAAAACCCCAAAGTCACCCGGCTGCTGTCCAGTTGAGGTAGCACAGGTTGACAGGCCGGTCACGGGGCTCTGTGGGCAGCTGGTGGTGTGAAAAATTCATCTCTGTGTGTCTGAATGAAAGCATTTTGTGAGGAAAGAGGGCAGATGAGGACACCCAGCAGAGGAAGAAGGGTCTTGCGGAGATGCCCGAGCCCGGGGCGCCGTGCTGCTGCCCAGCGAGGTTGGCCCGTGGGTGGGTGAGCTCTACGCTGAAGCAGAAGGTGGTGTTTGGTCACCGGGGAAGCAGAAAGCTCCTGAGCCAGATGTGCACAGATGGTCACAAACCTGGTCACACCTCTTGGCAGGAGCTTTCTCCATACATTTTTTTTTTTTCCCTCTAACTATTTTGGGATGCTCCAGTCCTGTTGAAACAGGCATTACTGGACAGGCAAGAGCTTTACCAAGCAAGAGCACCTCACGTCTCTCTGTCTTTTTTCATGGAAACCGACCACACCAAGTTCTGCGCCATTAAATGTGAAGAAATTACTTTGCCTCTGATTTCTAGGGCCTGTGTCCAGAGAGAGATTTCAAGGTGGAATGCGGTGGATTTTCAAACCGGCCGGTGTACAGCCTGAAACATGTGCCGGGCACCAGGTGCGGCTGCGGGATCCTTCTGGGGTGTACTGGGGACGGAAAGGGGCTCGTCCACTGCTGGAGAGCTCCTGTTCCTTCCCTGCTTCCCAACCCAGCTGCTCAATCCTGAGAGCAGCACGAGTCAGGGTTGGGAATTGCTGACCGATGGCACGTGGTGGTCCTCCCACAACCCTCTCTTGGTGTTTGGAGAGGAGCTGCCTATCAGGGTGCTCAGCAAAATGGGGTGCACCCCGCTGCTGCCATACGGAAAGCTGCAGTGCTGTGTCTTGAGAGGCAGCTGGCAGGGAAACTGAAGCTGCTGCTGGATAACACGAATCCTCAGCTTCTTCCAGAAGTGAGCTGCGGGGGCCGCTGGCTCCCCAGGGATCCCTCCCTGCCCCACTTCTGAGCAGCGGGGGCCTGCAGAGCACGCGCTGCTTTTCTCCATACACTGCCCGTGGCACAGCACGGAGGTGCTCAGCAGGCACAGCAGGTTACTAGTGGAAGTCCCGGCGTTTGCAGGCTCAGAAGGTTGTTTTTTCCTGCTGTGGATCGCAGACCAAGCAAACACGCTTCCCTCTGATTCATTTCACTCGTTCAGCTCTCTCCTCCTACACAAGCCCCCGTTGCTGCTTCGGGGCTCTTTGCACCGTTCCTAGTCTAGCGCTTTTGGAAAAGGTGCAAATTAAATGCCGCTGCCTGGAGCTGTGTTTGCCTGGGCTGTGCAGAGCACGCTGGCGGGAGGAGTCCTGGCGTTTCGGTCCTTACGGCCCCTTCTCTGCTCCGAGCAGAGGCAGGAGCTCCGGGGCGCAGGAGGAGTGACAGACCGGTCTGCCCCAGGCTGGGGATAAAAGGTTGTTTTCTCCTCCTGAAGAGTTTTGTGGGGTGGTTTTTGTTTCCTCAGCTTGCTGGTGACGAGCGGACCACCAGACAGCTCCGTCCAGGTCTGGCAGGTGTCAGCAGAGGACTCTGGTAAGGGAACGTGTTTCCGAGCTTGAGGAGTTTCTCAGTGTAGTCCTTGTGTCAAGCATCGCCAGCTTCCCCTTCCTCCTGGGCGTAAAATGAGGAGAGGGGTGCCGGTCCCCTCCAGCGAAGCCCTCAGTGACTGCCCATGTGTGGCAGGGGCTGGAGAACGGCACGAGACAAGCGTCGACACCGATTGCGGTGGCTTGGAGAGAACGGGGACTTGACAGCAAAAACCTTGTAAGGGAATGAGTCGATTTAGGCTCCTCACAGTGGCTTCCCACTTATTTGTGAGCTCTTAGTCATACAAACAAAACCCTGATCACAGCTGGCACAGTGTTCCCTCCGATAACTCCCAGGGTTAGAAATAAAAAGCTCTGTTCGGGATATATCGTGAAGCACCTCGGTTCTCCAGACTTAACATCTGCCTGCTTCTAGAAAAGGTTTTGTCACCTCTTGTGAAATACTTCGAAACCACCAGAAAGGAAATGCAACGTGCTGTTGCGAGTTTTCTTCTTCTTTTTCATTGCAAATGAACACCTTGATTCACACCGTGCCGTGCGTTTTGCTAGATTTTAAATGGCTGAGGATCGATGAGATCAACGAGAGTCGATCCTTGCTGGATGTGTTGGAAGGAGTGGTTTTGTTCAGTCGTCGTCGGATTTCTTAGGGGTTTAGTAGCTCACCTTTAGCTTTATGAGGCACCTTTGTGAAATATCTTAATTTAGTGGATTTCTTGACTCCTGCTGCGTTTTACAGCTGCTTTACCTCTCTTTCAAACAGACGTTATCAAGCCTCTGAGTGCCATACCGACAGAAAAGGGCGCTGGGCAACCTTGGGCTAAAATTGCGACAGCTTCGGCCAGAGCCCCGTGGGTCCTGCACGGCTCGAGGCTCGACAGCGTCCAGATTACAGAGGTTGAATCCAGGAAAAATGTCTACATGGCAGGTATTCACACCAATCTAAAGACTGATTTTGGAAATCCAGGGTTTGGGTAAAGTGAGGGTAACTGCTCACACGGCGAAGGTTTCGCTGGGTGGGTGCTTTCAGACACGGACCAAAGATATCTGCAGGAGGTACGTTGTCGTGAGGAAAGAGGTTACGATGCTCTGGTCCGTCTCCAGCTTCTCGTTACTCCCATGACGGTGATTTCTCAGGCTTCTGCCCCAAATCTGTGTCCTGTGAGATCACCGTAGATGGTTTCTGTGCCAAAAATGAGGTTGGCAGAGAGCTGCTGTATATGTTGTCCCAGACAAGGGAGGTGCTGGCCCCAGAGTCACGTCGCTTGGGGTCGTTGAGCTTGGTTCTGAGCGAGCTCCGCGTTACTCTGGGATCTGGACACGGGTGAGAGGAGGGATGACACCGGCCTCGTGATCCCAGCCCTGCCGTCACTCCAGGCGGTGAGCCCAGGTCCGGGTTGTTGGGGGGGGTCCTGGAGGGGTCCTGGAGTCCATCTGCCTTCACCCTGACACCTCTGTGTGTGTGCTGAGCAAAAGGAAGGTCTGTTTGTCACTGCTCTCCGTGTCCCCGTGCCACCAGGACTCAGGGCTCCCATTGCTGGGGGGTGACACGGGAGGAATCTGCTCTCGGAGCCCTGGGCAGTGTCCAGGGACCTCGAACAGAGCTGTGACAGTCGAGGGCCTGCCTGTGTCCTCCGCGCTGGGTGCTAACGTCACTTTTTGAGGGGCACAGACCGTGCCCGCTCCACAGGGATCATTCCCAAGTGGACTGTCGGTCTCTGCTGCTGGCTCCCTGGAAGAACTCGTTGCCATTGCTTCAAAGCCACCTCTAGGGACAAGGCTGGAAATTTTCTCAGGCAAGACAGCAGCAGGGACATCGTGCAAACACTCCTCGTGGCCTCTGAGCCCTGCCTCTCTTTTCTAGCCTCCAGAAGCAGCGAGGAGCTCAGCGGCCTGGCGTTCCTGGATTGCGACACGCTGCTGCTCTGCTGTGCCACGGGCCAGCTGTGCCTGGCCGACGTTCGGCAGCCGCAGGGTCCCTTGGAGGCCGCGTCCGTCCCCTCGGCGCTGTGTGGCGAGCGGTGGTGCATGGGACTCGGGCGCGGACCTCAAGGCTCTGACTCAAGCTCCCAGCCCGTCGTTCGCCTCTCGAGCGGAGGGCACCTCACCCTCACGGACGTAAGGAAACTCTCCGAGTGCTTGGCGTCGGCGAAGTGCCAAGTTCCCTCTCCCCGCTCGGGCGCCGAGTTCCTCTGCGTCTCCTGGGCTCCAGCTCTGGAAGGCTGCCTGGCTGTTTCAGGTGCGTGTTCCTGCTCTGGATGCTTTTTGATCGAGACTCAGTTCACCCCACTTTAACCATCCCAGTTAGTGGGGGGGTTGTTCAGAGCTGGGGCCATCAGAGACATGAGCTGGTCGTCCTCTGCAGCTGCCTCTCTCCAACAGCAACAGAAGGGGTCTGGGTGGGTTCTGGGGGTCTCCTGCTTCCCTCCTGGGAGCACAAAGACCCCACCGCCCGAACTTGCCGGTGACAGCCTGGCCACAGGGATGCTGGGCGGCTCTGCCTCTCGGCTGGAGCATTGCAAACCCAGACGAGCGAGCCCGCGAGCTTTTCTGGGTCTGGCTCATGTCCTGCCTGGCAGCTGTTAGCTCGAGACAAGCTCCTCGGAGGCTTTGATGCTCTGCTGTCACAGGTTTTCAGTGCCTTTGGCCTCATTTCTGTCTCAGCAGCCCTGCTAGGAGGTGAGCGTGAAGCCGGTGGGACTGGAACACGCGGTTTCATTCCGCGGTCTCTGTTTTTCCCTTTTATTCAAGGTTTCGATGGCACCGTCCACGTGTACGACGTGCGGAGCTGGGACGGCTCGGGCAGGGAGGCAGAACCCATCTTTGTTCACAAAGGCCACGCGTTCGGCGGTGACGGAGACCCTCCCGTGGTGACGGCGCACACGTGGCACCCGCAGAAACCCCGGACTGTGTTGTCAGCGGCAAGCGACGGTTCCCTGCACGTGTGGGACTGGGTTCAGCCTTGCGGGAGCTGTGGCTAGCTGGTGCTGCCGGTGAGACGTGGGGTGTTTCCTGGCTGCCTGCTGGTTTGTGTCAGCTGCGTGCAGAGAACTGCTTTGAGACAGTCGGAGTGAGCAGGGTGCTATTTTAATAAAAATTATTGATTGTGCTACTTGTTCCCCTTCAAACAGCTGCGACCCTGTCGTTCTGGTCGTGTCCGCAGGCAGAGAACAACATCCTGCCACCGCGTTATCACCCGCCCGTCCCTCCTTGGGAAGAAAACAGACAGAAAGGCGTGAGTACATCTGGAGGAAACGGGCCCTTCTGGGGCATGTTTAACCCCCTGGTTTCCAGCCCCGGAGCTGCACACAGGGCGTTGGCGTTTTGTCACGTGTGTGTGTCACGAGATGTGGCCTCCGCTCAGGAAGTCACAGCCTGCCTGCGGCCGCGGGCTCGCCAAAGGAACAGGAACAACCGCCTCAGCCCCGGCTTGCTGCAACCCTTCCCCTGGGTAACTGGAGAGCACCCAGTCCAGGAAAACGCCTTAATATCTTCTGGCTCTGTTCCCACCAACTGAACGTTTCAGTTTGACGGAGCTGATGTGATTTCCTGGGTCTGAGGAAGCTGGGCAATGACTCTTGCAACGCCTACGCTGTTACCAAGGTGTTACTTGGGGAAAAAAATAAAAATATCTGTCTGCTCCTTATCCTGAGCACGAAAGGAGCGTGTTTCATCCAGGAGGGGGTTGAGAGCCGGGGCAGAGCCTAGCAGCAGGGCAAGGGGGGGATGCGGGCAGGGTTAGGGGTCCCCTGCAACGGGGGGGACCCTGCCTTGCTCTGGCACTGGGGGTGCTCGTGCTGGAGCAGCCAGCCTGGGTTTTGCAGCGAAAATGTTTCTGCAGAGCCTGCAAGGCTGTGTCCCCTCTGCTCCTCATCCCAGCACTTTGCTGTCACCTCAGGCTTCCAAGCGCCTTTTCGGGGTTATTTCAGGGGTCGGGGACTGTTGCTTCCCTCCGAGGAGGGGGCACAAAGGGCTTCCCCCCTTTCCTGGGTGTTGGCTGAGGATGGAGGAGTTGCTGGGACCTGAAACCTGGCTCCCATTCCCGGGAACACGGGGAAGCTCCACGCTGCTCCCGTCCCTCGGCTTCCCCACCTCTGTGTCCGCCATCGACCGCGTTCCCCCTCCCATGCCCCAGACCCCCCGTTCAGGAGGTGGGGAGGGGGCTCTGCTGGACCAGGCTGGGGACCAGGCGCCGTCCCAGCACGTGGCTGGTGGCTGCGCGGACCCGGGGGGTTCCTCAGGTGGGATCCTGGAGCTCAAGGGTCTTTTTTGACCCCCCCTGGGAGCAGAAGATTTGGCAAACTGAGATCCACGCAGATGGGCTGGGCTCTGAGACCACCGCAGCCTTCCCCAGCTTCATCTTCCTCACCCTCCTCTGCAGGGACGTGGTGGAGCCCAGAAGCAGAAGCGGCCGAGCCAAGCAAACCCGCTCGGTTTTCTGCAGAAACGGGGCTGAAGCAACAGCACAGTTTGTACTTATTTAAACTTCCTTTTTTTTTTTAAATTTTTTCCCAAAATAACTTCAGCCTTCTTGTCCAGCTTGCACCGGCTCTGACAGGGGGCTGGAGGTGTCCAAGGCACTAAGTGCTTGCAGCTGCGGCGGGAGGGGATGATGCACGGAGGAGGAATCTCCCTCTCCACGTGCAGCTGGGGAGCTCGTGCCCGGGCGCCGAGGGCGTTCCTCCCAGAAATCCACCCCCTGGACCTGGGGTCAGAGTCCAGCTGGGTGACCGTGGGGACATTGCTGTCGCTTTGCAGGCGCTGGGGAAGGCTGGGCTGGCCCCTGCCCTCACCCCGGGGTGGATGGGTTTGAGGCCATGCACACATCCAGCCTCCGCTCGCCGTGGGAGCAGGGAAGGGTCCCCCAGGACCCCTGTTTTCCCCGGGGAGAGCTGGCCCCAGAGCTTTCCTCTCTGCTCGAACCCCAGGACGAAGCATCAGGGCAGGGGAGAGCGCACGGGGCTGGAGGGATGTTTCCCAGCAGGATGGTGCTGTGGCTGCATCTCCTCCTCCCTTGCCTGTGAGGGGACAAGCCCCAGCCCTTCCTTGAGGTGCTGTCCCCCCAGTTCAAGCCCAGAAATGGGGGGGGACAAACCACACAACCCCCCATTCCTGGCTCCTCCAGCTCCGGGGGGGATGTGAAGCTCGCTCAGCACCAGCTCCCCGCTGCCCACACCCCACGGCTGAGCGGTCCAGCCCCGGAGCGGCCGGGATGCGGCTCCGTGAACATCTCCAGCCTCCTCCCTGTCCCTCCTGGGACACCCATGGGTGCGGCGCTGGGCTGGGGCCGCGGGCTGGGACCACCCGGGGAGATGGGCCGGGTATCGCCGCATCCTTCAGAGATGGGGGGGATTGGGGACCCTGGCTGCTCCTCAGCCCCGTGCGGGGACGAGACGATTTCAAAGCTGGGTTTTGTTCTGACGAGGGGAGCGAGGGCGAGANGCGGGCTGGGACCACCCGGGGAGATGGGCCGGGTATCGCCGCATCCTTCAGAGATGGGGGGGATTGGGGACCCTGGCTGCTCCTCAGCCCCGTGCGGGGACGAGACGATTTCAAAGCTGGGTTTTGTTCTGACCAGGGGAGCTCAGTCTGTGCC
Organism: Syrrhaptes paradoxus; assembly: GCA_013400615.1. Lineage (NCBI taxonomy): Eukaryota > Metazoa > Chordata > Aves > Pterocliformes > Pteroclidae > Syrrhaptes > Syrrhaptes paradoxus. The sequence goes on along the minus strand of VZTO01007336.1, from coordinate 3,706 downwards.
CCAGCAGGGATGGGGGAGCAGAGCCCAACGTGATGCAACGATATTGTGCAACGCCAGCGGCGGGTGCTTGCAACACGGCTGCTGACGGTGCTTTCCTGGGGGCAGGGGTGGTTTAAGGACCAGAGACTTCCCTAAAACTGCTGGGGGGGATTTTGAGGGGAGAAGATCGGCGTGGATTGGCCT
>VZTO01007332.1:34131-47937 GCA_013400615.1 Syrrhaptes paradoxus | reverse complement strand
TTATCCGCAAGGATACTGTGGGAGACGGTGTCAAATGCTTTTCTGAAATCAAGATAGACCACATCTACTGCTTTGCCATCATCTATCCACCCGGAAATGTCCTCATAAAAGGCTATCAGGTTGGTCAAGCATGGCTTCCCCTTGGTGAAGCCATGTTGACTGTCTCTAATGACCTTATCCCTGATATGCCTAGAGAGAGCTGTTTCACTAAACAGTTTCTTAGTGGGCCAGCCTACAGAGAAGTTAAAAACACAATGTATGACGTTTTTGTGAAAAAAAACGGGATTGACCATATTGATCATCTATACTGACGGAGAGCTGCTTGAGTTTACACAGGTCATTTCACCTGTATTCTCTTTTTTTAGCTACATAATTTTAATAAATGTTAGTAGAAACATACTAACAAGTTGCCCAGTAAACACAGCTATGTCTTTACACTCAGATAAACTATAAGCTTTTTTAGTCCAAATAGATTGAGCTAGCCGAGATGAAAGAATATAAAAAGTAAATAAAAAAGGTGTAGGTGGTATTCTTGCTTCCATTAAAAGACTCCAGGAAACTGATTTTTCCCCAAAATAAAATGAATTAGTTGAACCCTATGCTGAACTGAACCATCAAAAAGGCCAGTTCACTCGTCCTTATCTAAAGAGACTTGTTTGCAAGTGTTTGAATCTTTGGTGAGCAGCCTGATGCAGTACTAATCAAAGGGTGCATGGCTTTCCTTAGATGTGAAAGATGGAGTTTTTGCTGAAACTGTCTGATATTCATTTCAGCCTCAAACTGTCAGTAACAGATTGCCACTAGCTAGTAAAATGTTCGCTATAAAGAATTATATGTCCTTTCTGTCCTTGGTCATAGTTACGATGTTTTTCTACAGTAGGCAATTTTCTCATATGTTCTGCAGAAGGTCATCCAAAACTCTTTTACTTGGCAAGATGATGATGATCTAAAAATATTATTGTCTTCAGGCATTTAGCTTTAGTTAAATTTTCCCAGTGTTCAAAATTAGATGAAAGTCAACAAGAAAAGTTAAATTCAAACAATTTGCTGTTTGTAATTTACCTCATATAAAACCAGAGCCCAATTTCATAAGTGTCAGGAGTTTAGGCTGTCATATTTAACAGAAGTACCAAGGATACTCAGATTATACCAGCAACTCCTAGAATATCTGTGCCTTTTTAATATGACTGACTTAAATACATATACAAGTTTGTACCCTCTAGCTTAATTTTTCAGTAACAGAAAAAGGAAATAGCTGGGGAAGTTGAGTATTCATACTTCATCTCTAAAATATGCTATCATTATGTACAAGTCATAATACTTCTGAAGTATACACAACAACATTGAAAAATTACTTATGGAAAAAAGCTCCTGGAATATTTGTAGAAAAAGGCCTCAAGCTGTGTAACATTTTAGGAGAGGTTTGGAGAGTTTTTGGGGAGTTAGGTTTAATTTTTTTGTTAATTTTTTTTCAAACCAAGATTAAATTTTATGCATAGTACAAAATAAATTTTAACAGCTCTCACAGTTATATTCTGTCATTACTTACTTTTAAAACATTTCAAATGACCCCTTGATAAATCAATACACGTATTCCCTCACTTGCACAGAAATGGCTTACACTCAGGCTCCTTTTGAGTGCACACTATTTTTGAGAGTAACAGCTTTGTACATAAATTCCAAACTTACACATTATACTACCTCTTACAGTACTAGCATCAAAAAAAATACTATAGGGAAGGGACTGTTAAGAAGACATGCTTCAGCTAACAAGGACTAAATAGAAACAAGAAGGAAGAATTTTTCCAGAGTCATCTGCCTGAGGAGTTTGTGGTTTTTTTGTTGTTGGTTTTTGGTTTGGGGAGGGGTTGTTTGTTTGTTTTAATATTTGGCTATGAATGCTCTTCTGAAAGGAGGGTCTTAAGAAGATGAACTATTTGGGTACCTTATATCTGGTATGAAAAATGTGAAGAAATGAGAGAGAAGATAAAAAAAACTATACTAGAAGTAAAAAGTTTGTCAGATGTAGCACATACAGCTGGTACTCAGCTATCAACAACTATTAAAAAAAACCCCATACTCTAACTTGAACTCCTGAGTTGCGGTTAGTCGTTAATCTTCAGTTAGCAAATGTCTGAAACTTGCCTGACTGGAGTTTTTAGAGTATTGCTCATCTATAATAGTGCTGGCTAGTTGCAGACCAAGGTTTATTATCTAACTAATAGGCCGTTAGAAAACCCCTTAACCTCCTAAAGCTTGTCAGATAAAAGAAATGCAGTCTGAAGCACTACCTTTCATGAAACTCGAGAGCACTGAAGCCTTATTTTCTATGATGAAAATTGTGCTTGGGCAGGAAACAGAGGACTGCCCAGCTTCTGCCATGTGAAGACAGACAAGTGGAGGGATCAGGCTACCTAATGTGGTCATTAAATTATTATTGGCAGAAAAAGGGAAGATGCTTGCGGTTTTTGATCAATTCATAGTTCCATTGGCAAGATCAGTTGAAGACACAGTCCTATTAAACATCACTGTCATGAAACTGAATGCTACTGCATTTCTGCCAGAATTGTCCCAGTGCTGATGTAAAAGCAGCACTGTAGTTGAAGTTTTTGGTTTGGCACCAACTATTTTAAGGAATTCAGTTTTCAGTTTTACTTCGGCTTACAGATGAATTTTTAAATAGCACATAGTATATAACATGCCTGGAAATACTTCCCTTTTTCAGTCTGTTCACTGTAAGTTAAGAAACAAAGGAAAAGTTAAGAAACAGGTAAATTCCCAAATATAGTCAAGTTGCAGATATCTGTGGCTGGATTTACAAGTGATGTACTACTAGGTCCCACTTTCTCAAGCAAGTGTATCAAGTTCAAAAACACTCTATTCCTAGATTAAATACATTCAGCTCTGACCCAAGCAGGTAAAAAAATTAGGTGATAGTGTGGAATGGGAAGGAAAAATAAACCTGATACCTAAACAAGCATCATCCTTAGCCAGTTCCCAATCTCCGTCTCTCTGTTCTTCACACGTCTGTGAAGGCAAGAGGTGTTGCTCAAACTAATTACTAAGCCAAAGCAGCCCGATCCTTTCAAGTATTGACAAAATAGATCTGTCCCAGCAGCTCCCTGATGTCTTTCATGTACTCTGTCCTACTAAAATGACCACAATGAGCCATACAATCATCACATTCAGACAGTATTACCATAGCTCATTTTATTTAGGGACAGACTGTGAAAATAATGGACAGAATCCTCCATCTGCACCTCATCCAGCCGCCCACCACCTCACTGAGCCAAGTGACCATGAGCATATTCTCTTGAGTGCCAGCCTTTCCACAGATTCTCAATACTTTTTTGTTCTCAGTTCAAAGTCTTAATTCCCCAATTGATCCATAGATCAGGATTTCAGCTATGCTGTGACAGTCATTTCAATGAAGCCTTTAGGTTTGTGGTCATGATACAATATGACTTTTAGTCAGAAATTTAGTATTAAGCATAATAAAAGCAACAACAATTAAGTGGTTTTCTCCCTTATGGGGATGTGAAGCATTATGGTTCTTCCTAAGGAAATGAAAGCTAAATCATATCACAGGAGAAAGTTTTGGCAAAAGCACAGAGCTATAAAAATGCAGGGATTTGTGTAAACTGTCGAGTATGCATTAGCACAGGAAGACAGGAACAGAATGCCAAAATCCCCAGAAAAAAAATTGCAAGTGGTATGTTTTTGAGGAATAGATTTAAAAAAGGAAGAGAACAAAACAAACCCAAACTGTTTTGAAGAACAAATATTATGACTAATTTGTTGGTTTAGTGCAGATTAAAGAAAAATGTTTTGATATATTTTTTTAAAGACTATAAACAAAAAAATTTTTGTTTAAAGAAGTGAGTTCGAACACTTTCTGTAGTTAAGGAAGGTGTCAACGAAGGAAAAATACAAGGAAACTGAACGCTTCCTTCTATGCTTATTAGCAAAGACTATCAGTTATTTGTTGAAATATTTCATAGGAAGAATAAAGTTAGTTCAGAAGAAAAAATAAATTAATTTTCTCCAATATGATTGTGAAAAAATTGAATTGATTAATTCTCACACATTTTCTTTTGTCTCTAGTTCAGCTGTATACATGAGAGAACTAAGAGAGGACCTAAGAGAATTGGAAGTTTGCCATGAACGTTTAAATATCTAATTCTCACTAAAATAATGAGACTAACAATAGATCTCAAACCCTGATCCTTGAAGTGTAAGAATCACTGAAGCCATGATAACTGGTTTGTAGGTGGGCCATCAAATAGCATTAAACAGTTTCACACAAAAACTTCACATTTTAAAATATTGAATCTGTAAATTTATGGCAATTTGAGGGCCTACTAGTTTCAAGAAGAATTCCATCTACAAGCAGTCATCTAAAAGAAGCCTTGTAATTTTTTCTAGGAGAGGACCCTTCTCCGCATTTTCTAGATGACTGATGTGGGCCTCCTGAGAAACACCAGCAGTATAGACTAAAGAGGGAAATAGCTGGGGAGACTATAACAACCACGTAGTAACACAGGGAAAAAGAACAGCTTTTTTTCAAGTACATATTCTCATGACAGCTTGCTAAGCATTCCCCTTAAAACAAAAGGTCATCATTTATGAGCTTACATTCACTGTGCAGACCTTCAGTATTCCAATAAGTTTTCACAAGCTTCTCCCAGAGGTTTTTATTCTAAGCTACAGTTACTTTTTGAGTGTATTTGGTTAAAGCTATTCGTATTGAAGTATGGACATGGCCACCATCTGAATCTTTATTATATTCTCCATACCTCCACCCTTCAAACAAAGCCTGAGTGTTTGTCTAGCTTTAATCAGCTGTGTTTCAGACCAGTCACTTGAGATACACAAGGAATTATGAAGTGTATTAGCACTCTATAATAAAACACAGGTGATCAAACCCGGAAATATAATCACTATAAACATGTTATACGTGAATTTTATTTCAAAAGAAGACGAAGTGAATTGAAGCACTATTTCAGACAAACTATCTGCAGTAACACCTACATGGGGAAAGATATCCCAGTGGCCAAAAGGCAGAGACAGCAATAATCCAAGCAAGAGACCTTGAAGGGACACTGAGTTGAAGAGATGAAAGAATTGTGGGGTGTTTTAGGAATTTAACGTTAGAGGAACTATTCAGCTGGAAAGGGAGAAAGTGTAGGGAACAGCTAGGGCAGTTGTTCATATGGAGAAAAAGAGATAGGTTCAATTAAATCTAATAATTAGTGAGCACAACATTAATAATTTTGATTAAATTATGCAAGCTCATATTCCTAAAGTAAAATAATGGCCTAATTCAGGTTACTGTGTGTTTTCATTTGAACTGAAATTAGTAAGAAGCATGAGCACATGTAAAAGAAAAAAAAAACCAGTCTATTTTAATTTCATTATCTGATAATGTATGCATCTCTAAGAAAACGAGCTTTTAATCCCATGTTCAATCTTTTGACAACTACCTATTACGTTTTTCATTATGACGTCTCTACACCTTAGCATCTCAACTATGGTGAACTATACCCTCAAACACCCACAGCAGGATACATTAAAACTAGTTTATAAATTGTTCATTTGGTAGCACATATGATTATATTAACCACATTCATAAAACCTCATTAAGTTATGATTTTTATTTGGGTTTCCAGTTCTGATTGTTTCAAAACTCAGACTAACTTCAGTTTTAGGTTTTAATTTTCATATCAAGAAATCCAAATTAATAGAAAGGAACAACTACCATTGAAGTTAATCCTCCTTCCCATCTCAAAAGAGAATGGGTATGACTGAAGGTTTACACTGTTTTTTTTTCAAAATTTCCGAATCAGTTTATCTTTTGTTTGATGGAGGACGCTCAACAAGTGAAAAATTCCTCAACACAGCATCCCAGATGTATTCTTAGAAACTCTGAAGACCTTAATTCTGATATTACTTATATCAATGCAAGTCACGACCACAACATCTAGAACTAATAAAACCATACTAAGAAAAAGGATAATTAGCTCCACAGGATCCCCTTGAGCTATATAAATATTGACTGTGTCCTGTAAGTCGTGTTTTTTTTTTTTCTTATTTACCATAGTGAGATGAGCCAGCATTCTCCTACATTTGGTGGACTATAATGTGACAAGCGAATCCAAATGATTGGATTTATAGAAGTACCCCAAGGAATATACAAAGAACACAGAGCAGTGAGGCTCTTATTAGGAAGATGACTTACAGAATACAGAGTAGCTCCACTACTCTTGATTTGAAATGTTCAGAGACACCAAAAAGTGCCTTATCAAAACCCAGTCACAAACAGTTTGTCTACATAAACTGGAAAAAAACCCCCTCAAACCCCCCCCCAAAAATCAAATGCACTGTGTTCCTTAACTACAGTTTTTTCTGAATAACTATAATTTTTTTTAATTAAAAAACCCCAGAACATAACACTAAAAAAAACCCCCACATATTTCTTACTTGGCTTAAAAAAGATAAGAAAATATTTGTTATGCAGAGGTCCTACTTGCTAATTAAAACCATAATTAAATGTTTTGCAAAGTCTATAAAATTGCTGCTACAAAACTAGCAACACTTTTTCTCAGAACTATTAACAAGGTAATGTCAATGGAAATCAAGAAAAACCACACATTTTACTGGTATAGGGGATACTATTTGAATATTTTAAACCAAAAATCAAGTACTGAAACAGCATGGTGCACTTTACTCTGTAACTGCACACACTGTAGGAATTAATGTTATATTGGATTTTATTATAACAGACATTTATTCAAATAATCTATGGGTTTCTTTTCCAAGATATCTCCTATCCCAGTATAAATAATTTACAAATAATTTATTATGAATCAATGGAACAACAATCTCTTTAGTTCATTCTACATGTAACTTCACTTTAAAAGGGCCACAGGAAGGATTTAAATTTATTATTGTTCATTAAACCTGCAAAAGGCTGTGTTAACTGGATGTCACCCTTTCTAATTCACTTACATGCTTGTTGACAGTGAAGACCATATTATTTCAGAGCAACTGACATTATTTACTTACTTCTATGAAGTTCATTGTCTGAAGCTGAAACAAGGGTGTTAAGGACTATCCCTTAGAAAGGAAAAGGATAAAGGAAATGCAATTGTTCTCAATTAAGAACTGGGGAAAAAATTGGCAGTGTAAAATATACATTAATACCTTTAGTATTTTTTAAGCCATAATTCAGTCTCAACACAAATAAGGATCATACAGTATTTTGGTAAATGTCACTGTTACCACAAAGAAAAATCACACTGGAAGGTAATGTTCTTTTTGACAAACTGAACACACCATTTTGCACCAGTGAAGTACGTGCCAAGTCACACCTTCCTAAAGCATCACAGTTTAACCCAGTCACTCATAAGGGAAGTAAAAGACTTAAGTTTTGAAAACCACACTGAAAGCAAGAGAGTGCTTGAAAAAACTGCTCCATCACATAGCATAATGATAATTAGTGATTAAAAGAAGATGCATTTATATATACACACAGGCAGTTCAAAATTTCAAGTTCATAATTAGTAGATGACTCCAGAGCCATGGATAACGGGAAATATAACCAATAAGTTATACAACATTCAGTTTAGAATTATTTTGAAAACTGGACATGATAGTGCAGTATGAGGTTTAAAAAACTGAAAAGCACTGTTAACTGTGGAAAAGATTGTTTAAAGCAAGTTTAAATAATGAAAAAGAAATAATACTAGATGGAGGGAGATGTCTGTCATGCTGTTAAAGAGGCAAGACTCAGGTTTTCCTGAAATTGTCTTAAAACACAGAATCTCTCTCCAGAACAAAGCTAACTCTTAAAAATCACACCACAAAAATGACTCATGGTTTGAAGCTACACTAACTTCTCTGTAAATTAGCACTGCAGTTGATAAGATCCACTCTCTGCCTGTGTGCCCTTGTCAGGGAGTAAAACCAGAACTTCCTCAGAATTTGTTTGCACAAACGTGGCAAACCACATACTTTAAGTTGCTCATCTCCTGAGCATCATGAATGTCTAGATGAAGACTTTGGATTATATTAAAAAGGAATATTCTAATCACTGTTTTCTTTCACATTCACTTAGATTTAATCTGTAATACTATATCTGCTACATCTAAAATGCTAACATGACCAACAATCCTTTGGCTACCTGAATTTCCTTTCCTTTCTACTCATCTCTCCTGACAAGCATCATCTTTTTTGTTGCTTTATAAAGTAAAAGAACGCACGATTAAGTAATTTATAATGGCTCTATTTCCTATCTGATCAGTAAGAGGGAGATGTCAGAATAATCATAAAGTTTTGTACTATTCAATTCAGTCTGGGTTACACAGATGAAAGGAGACAACTTTTGCTATCCCTAGACCACAGTTCTTTTTCCTATTTCTGCATATTCCTTTAAGGACTTATTCCATATACTAACAAAAATGCTAAATTAGACCAGGAAATAATATTAGAATTCAAGTGACCCTAAATGAAAAGAGTGTATTCCTAGAGAATAAATGTCTTTTAGAAAGCGTTCTTTATGATACTTGTCACATACCACCTGCTACAAAGAGTAACAATTTTGTTTTCATCTGCAATTATACAACTATTTTGTAATGACCATATTCTGTCAAATCATTGATCTGTGATGTTAGAAGCTTTACAAACTAAATCAAACCATTTCTAATTCACTTTTGAAACAAAATAATTGGAAATATTAGTGATACATTTGTTTCAGACATCCCTGTGTTACAGAGATCATGCAAAATCATCTTAGATTAAGATGTGATGGGAGTCTGACCAGAACATCTTTGATCATTCAGCTGCAAAACAGTGTGGCCAATGAACGAATAGTTTCCAGTGTGAGATGGATACTCAAAAATTATCCTGTACACATTGCACTACAAAACAATAGTCCATCACAGGCAGCTGGGATATGATGCGAGTGCATTGTAATTTTCTGTGGATCTGTGAGTGACAGCTGACTGAATCAAGTGGGAAGACAGAAATAGTATATTCTATTTGGGGATAAAGAGAATACGATAAAAGTAGAAGTGTAATTTTTTGCAGCTGCAAAGCCTTTTTGGCAGCAATTTGCTTCCAATCACTTTCAAGTAATGCAGAATAGGATAGTTAACGTCATTAAAATAATTTACTAGTCATGAGGAATAATAAATGAAAAGATAATTTACTATTCACAGACATCTATTGCTAATGTAGACACCAAAACATGTGGTTAGAGACAGCACTCTGCATGCTAACATGTCAGATATGATACTGAAATCCACTCCTTAGACAAGAAATAGTACTGAGCAGTGACTGGAATAACTTCAGTGGCATTTCTCAACCATCTGCCAATTAATTTCTTCAATGCACTACACCTAAATTAAGCTTTAGAACTATTAAATGAAGTAATGTATAAACCTCATGTAGCACAAGGATGACACGAAAGAACAGAGATCTTCATACACAGAGACAATCTGTGTATTGAAAGGAAAATACCTGTAGGAAAAGGAAAAAGGCTTAAATCCAATTTTTGGCCTTCCAAGGACATTTAATACAAGGCTGCTGATGTCTCAGAATACTCCTTAATAGAGTATTCATTTTATACAGGAACAAAGTTATAGTTAGAGACCAGTGGTCGTGACTGAAGTACTGCTGCAGCTCAGCATCTCCCTCCTGTCACAATGGCTCCTTCACACTGATGTGCACAGGGGTGATCTTTGGTTGCTGCCTACAAACCTGTCCAGCCCATGGGACACTTGAATCCAGGCTGTTGCCTTTTTCTGTGGGAAAAAGCAAATGACCGCTTGAGAAGCAAATGTTGCAGGACAGTTACATAGCTCTGTGGGGCTGGTCTCTGCTTGCTGCTGCAGGAGCAGTTGCCAGCACCAGCTGCCCACCTCTGTACTGGACAACAGCATCAGCGGCCACAGGCGTAGAGATCCACTCTTGCGCTTTCCCCACTCCGGATTTAAAACTTCATCTGATAACTGAGATTGCCATAAAAGGATCAGCTTGTCCCCAGACCAATGAAAAAAAAGAAAAAAGTTTGCATAGTAATAGCCCCATACGGTTAAACATTAAAATTGTCTAGATACAGTGCTGGTCAGCTACGTTATTAATCCTCTATACAGACAGTAAAATCAGCATGTCTTCTGAGGCTGATAAAGAATCATTAGCATGCATCACGATGGACTTAAAACATCGCTTCATTCACACTTTACACAGATCATCGCAAAANAAAAAAAAAAAAAAAAAAAACAAAATACCCAAACAAAAAAAAAACAGTCATGCAGTTCCAAGAATGGCTGATTTAATAAAGGAAACTTTTAAAGTTTGCAGGAACCTCTGGATGTTATTCTAACTTCTCAAAGGCTTTTTTGTGTTCAAGAGGAAGAAATCAGCTGTGTCACTTTCTCATTGTTTAAGCTTCAACTTTATTTAATTGATTAAGTGGAACTAAAATTAAAAAAATATGTAAGCAAAGTCAAAGAACAACTAAGATATTATGCCTACTCTGTAAATCTGTCTCAGCTTCAGAGCACATACTTTGAGTGCCTTGATCTCCAATGGAATCTTGCCTCCTTATACACTGAATATAAAGTGGAAATTCAATCCCACATTTAAGTTATTGGATGTACTTCTGATTATGCTAGAATCACACAGTCATCATGAAGCCTCACCATTGGAAGAGTACCGCTTCCACTGTGAATAAAAGTGTTTGCACTGTTTTCATTGCACAAACTCTTATCCTGGCTCCATGTTTTAGATTTCTCAGTTTATTCTGCACTTAGAGCAAACATGAAGTTTCTTCATGTCTGAAAAATGCACTGTTATTCCTCTTCAAAATTATTCTACAGAAATACTTTTTATGAAATGACAAAAACATAATCTATTTCTTAACTTACAAGTCTTCAAACAGCTTTTTTAACAAACTTACTAGACATAAAAATGGTATGTTCTTATTACATAAAAAATAGCAGAAAAGTGATCACTGGGTGGATTTGGTTTTGTATGTCATTTGCAATACAGGGTGGGGGGAGGCAAATAACTTTTTAAAGATCATAAGTAGCACTTCAGAAATTTCTTATTAAGTACAACCAAGAGAGTTACACAAACTCCAAGAGAATTGCATAGTTCTTAAGTGGCTTTAATCTCCCTTTCCTCAAAACAACGCTAAAAGCACAATAAGCCTATACATATGGATGCTATGAACATGCATCTATAGCTTATATAGGCTCATTGTGCTCTTAGTACAACACAATGTGCAGCCTCCCCATTTCTCCTTCTTCCACTGATTACTGACAGTTAAAAAACAACATTTTTCCTGAGCATAATTGGTATTCACCTACCAGGAACTAAGGGAAGAAATGACAGGTTTTGCTAGTGCTGTCCTACTGCCCTCACACACGTGGTAGCAACAAGTTATGAGGGACTTGGGAAGAACAGCAGTTCTTCCTGAAGATTTTTGATGGAGATTTAATATTCCCGCTTAAGGAGAAACTTTTGAAAGTTAATAATAAAAAGAGCTATGCTAACCCTACACTTAATTATCTACTACTACTCTTCAAGATGTCATAATACCTTTTCATAATAACCTTTCCACAGCATTAACAAAGGTAAAATACGTCTTTAAGTAGTTTTCACATTGTGGTTGTTTTTAGCATCTTAGTTCCATATGCCCTTGTTGCATATATTTGAAATTAATTTAAACATCAATCTTTGCTGAAATTTGGGAGGCGACATATATAGCGTTTGCTATAATGACAATAAAAATATTTGTCTGATATTTTGAGTACTAAATAAGTGCTACTCAGCTACAGCTCAGTCTTAATATGCTTCAATCCTAACAAAAAATGTATTCTGAAAATTTGTTTATTCTCTTGTGAAAACTCCAACTGCCATGTATGAAATGCTAGTTAAATATACATCTCAGAAGAGGTGATGAATTTATTAAAATAAATGAAACACTATATTCACTCAATATTATTTATAAGAATTTTTTCCTTCTACAAAACTTATCTAGTTATGTTCCCAATACCATAATACAAAAGCAAAAAAAAAATATCTTGGTAGTTTTAGGAATTGATAGTTTTTTGGAAATTTAAATAAATTCTAATTTTGTGAACCATACAAATTGTTTCTCATTTCACAAATACATCTGCCAATGTCAGTAAGTAGTCTGAAGGAAGTAATGATAATGAGTGGAACAATATGAAAAAAATGCAACCTTCAGTAATTTTGCCCATTAGTTGTCAAATATAAACTAATGCTGGTCTCTACTTTTTCACCTCCAAAAAAAGAAAAATGCATTAGAATTTTTTGTGGCAGTTGATATTAAAGAAGCATGAAAACAGGTCCAAAATAATTGTAACTTTTTTGTACATTATTAAAAATTATTTGAAGTGAAAACCAGATTTTGCTAGCCATTAAGTAATAAAATAAAAAAACTGCTGTTACTTCTGTAGGTATAAATGAAGATGTAGAACAGTTCTTTTCAGAGATGCTAAGTGAATTTCAGTGTTAGCGAAAAATTCTGAGAGGAATACTAAAAACTATTTAGTGACTGCTCAAGGTTTTACTGTGGTTTTAAATACATACAACTAACCAGCTCACTCTCAGTGTATTCCTTTGATTAAAAGCCAGTACCACCATGAAGTCAGGTTTTTTTCCTGCAAGTAAATCAGATCACTAGTTCTTAAATCCTCATGCTTTATTACCAATTGGAAATCTTCAATGTTTTAGAGACTTGTCACAGTACTTTTAATAAAGGTAATTTGATGGGACTATAATGAGAATTAGAGAAAATAAGAATTCTACACTTAAAAAAGAGAACCGTTTAAGAATCAAAGACTAAAGACTAATTTATTCTGATGGGAAAGCTATGCCTGTTTGCAAATTCCAAACACAGAAAACTACAAAGTGAAAACATGTGCAGTTTATCTTGATAAATTCATCTAGAACACTTAGAAGTATCTGATACCTAAATCAAAATTAAAATATCAATTGGCTTGGAAAGAAAATTATGCAGATTGGAATAGATGTTGCTATAATTAACAACATTTTCTGTTAAAGAAATCTGTGACTGGGGACACAAGATAAATGTAAAAGTCAATATGAGACATTTTATCTGAATAGCAGAAATCCATGTTAGGGTCCAACATCACAGATCTAGACTCTTAATACCTGCTATCTTTATTTCTCAATTAGTATAGACAAAGTAAAGTTGCATGACTAAGTAAATGTACTCAAATCCTCTTCTGTAGAAAATGCTAATTTAATTATTTAAAGCATTCCTACAAGCACAAGATACATTCTTTGTAGGATCACAATGCTTTTAGATGCTTATTTAATATTACATCTGTCAACCACAGGCCTTGCCTTGAATATCATAAACCTCAGAAACTCTGTGATACATCGGCAGAGCGCGCCATCTGAGATGCTCCAAGATACCACAACCAGCCACCCCCCATCAACTTCTGAAGTCCACAGCTGACCTACAGGTCCTACATTATATCTGCCAGTTACATCTGGATATCCTTGAGCATTTCAGATAGCACTAGACACTTCTGTGCTGGCAAGGGAAAAAAAGTATGTGTTATTGCTTGCAAGAAGCATGACGCCTTCCTGCTCCATTAATACATGAGATATAAACACTGCCTGCATACTGTTCAGCACGTTTGAGGGGGGGTCTCAGTTCCTTAGACCAAGATCAGGTCCCAGAGAACAAGCACATACAATTGAAGCGGAAAGACTCCACAACTTGTAAAAGTTGTAAAGTAGGTA
>VZTO01007332.1:2914-24631 GCA_013400615.1 Syrrhaptes paradoxus | reverse complement strand
TACAAATCCAAAACATAGCTTCTTGCTAGCTATTTATGAAGAAAAGAAAAGAAAAAAAAACTCTCTCTACTTAACCCAGGACAGTATTTTAGAAATTCTAATTAAAAATAATATAATACTTCTCATTACTCAGAGTATTTTAAATTGCTTTCAGTTTTGCTTGCTAATGCATACAGTACCTAGAACCAAAAAAAAAAAACCAAACTCTCTATAGGTTAAATAATTTATTTTTCCCTGTAAAAGCCGAGAAATGACAGGAAGTTCTTAGAGTATTGACCTATATTACTTACTTAAATAATGCACCCTAAAAATACTACCACATCAGATTCTTTTCTACACAGAGTTATTCTGAAACAGTGCCCTCAGCTAAGAAGAGGTGGGGGAAAGGAGTACACAAAGCCTCAAGCATCTCTGTTTTAAGAGAGTAACTAGGCTACAGGATACCCTAAGTAATCACAAATCCATTACACAGAGGCCACACATACTAAAAAAAACCCTGCAAAACGTGAGTATTATCCAAAATTACTTTGAGTTACTCAGTATATCAGGCTCAGATACAAACTCTGATTTATATATAACATCTTAATGATAGTTTCTCCTACCAGGATGAAAAGTTAATGAAATTATTTTCTCTGGGATCAGAAGCAATATTTTCATTAGAAACTCAAGACTTTGTGCTTTCTAATTATACAAATGGTCTGATCAAGCCTTTTCAGGCTAAATCCCTCCTGGAGCCTAAATTTTCTTGTTAAATAGTATTCAGCTGGTCTGAACAATTACTTCTAGTTGACCTTTCAGATGTTTTTACTCCTACACACAAAGCAAAACCAAAACAAGATAAAAGCCTGCATATGCCATTAAAAGAGCTCCAAGGAACACAGGTATAAGAAACATCTGCTAGCTCAGCTAGTCCATTTTCCACTTTCCCACACCTCTCCCTTCCTTTTAAGTTTAAGCAACAAATTATCTTCAGCTCGAATACTATTCCTGCAAAATAGAAAACTTCGAGCATCTGTGATAATGCTAATTGCATGTCACAATATCATACCTGAAAATATCATTTTCAAGAGTTCTCATCTTGTTTTCTCAACATAGAGAAAATTTCCATCTACTCTTATTCCTAAACACATTTTTAAGAAATTCATGACTTATTCACAGCTCAGTTCTACCATTATATTTGGGCATCACAAAGTTTGGTTTTATACCAGGAGTTAAGATCATGTGTTTACAGTTAAATGCTTAATTAGAAGCCCCATCTCTGTCAATGAAGGGCATTGGTTTGGGGGGAGAGTTGTTACAGAGTTAGTGAAGCCTGAAAACAAACATTTTGCTAGCTTGAGCACATAAGGCTTTTTAGAGATGTTTTTTATTTTTAATAACATAAAGGAGTGTACTAGATGGGAAGTCAGTATCACAGCTCTAGATTTTTATCTGTCTCAGTTTATCATCCTGTAAATGAGACCACTGTAGAAATGGGCAATGGTTTATTTGAATTGAGAAGCACTTCTCACTGAGATATACATCATAAAAATACCATCCTTACTTCATTTATCTTGCTTCTCAAAGGGGATGCAATTCTCAGGGGGAGTTCAAGAGTATTTCCTTAGCAGCTCATGCTCAAGACATAGTCATGAGGCTTGATGACATTTAAACCAAAAATATGGATTTTGTAATTTCTAAATTGTTGCAGGCATAATCCCCTAGTCTATGGTGCTGTCAATACTCCATTTCACATCTTGACTTAGAAGTTAACATTGGTCTATTATGGCCTTTATACTGCCCTGCACTTGGAAGGATTCATCCACTTCTTTTTCCAGAAGAGAACCAATATATAAGACCTTGGAAAAGAGATTAAATTCTCCTTTCATGATAAATTTCCTCAGTATGCATTTAGCCAAAGTGCCTTTGCAGAAGACTTAGCAAATTTGGAACTAAATATTCTTGAAAGTCAACTGGATGCTTTGACCCTAGTGTTATTTGGGAAACAGTTTCTCTCCAATAGCAGGTTATGGGTATAAGAAACTCCATAATTCTATTCACAATTCTGACCAAAACAAAGCAACAGAGAAGGAATGTGAAAGAAAATTAAAGTCACTGTTCAGTATACTTCACTAGAAAAATCATATCATTAAATATAGTTTCTGAATGCTTATGAAGAACACAAACACTCTAGGGTGGGACAAGCAAGAAAGGCAAAGGCTTAGTCAAGAATATATGTTGCATCTTATACACATGCTTCCATTAAACTCTTTGAAAAAATGGAGTATTAATAGTTCCACTAAATTATATTAATCATAAGTGCAGACATCAAAACACTAAAAAAATAGATATATATGAAGGATTTTTACTCGTAATTTTCAATTTTTGGAATTAAATGGCTGAATTTGTTTCCTTAAAACACGTTTTCATCTTACAGAGTATATTACATATAGTTGTAGACGTCTATATACTGCCCTTAAGTTCTTTCCTTCTTTGCCAATTTGATTAAACTGCTCAAGGAAATATGCAATATAAGCAAGATACATTAAGTTTCATTTTGCCAAGCAAAGGCCCCACTCACAGGTATAGATGTGTAGGCTGAAAGGAAGAAACAGGATTGTCTCAGCACTATTTCTTATCTTGTGCAGCCAGAGCTACAGCTAAGATGATTTTGGAAGTACTTTAGTTCAAAAAAAAAAAAAAATCAGAGTCTGAAATGGACTTCATGGATTACTGTAGGTTTGATTTTTTTTTTCTCTTTAGTGAGCTGTTCAGTGAAATGCAACAATACAATATGCCTCAGGTTTGCACATCACGATGTGGTTTCTTTAAATAGTTCTTTCTTCAAGGGGACAAAACTGAAGTCGAGTAATGCTTGGGCACCTGCTTGGGCACCTGCTTCTTCTGTCACAGTCAATAACTGCAGTTGTCAGTGTAGCACTAGCAATAGCAGCTGCTGGTTTCTCCATAAGCCACAAATGAGGCAAACCAGAATAGGCCAAAGACAAAAACTGGCTAAAGCTTTAATTCAACCTTTACACACCTTAGGTAATAGGACAAGTTCTCAAAAGCATAAGTTCTAGGAGCATCTGCAGTCTGAAAGCATGAGATGCTATCGGTGTTAAGCCAGCAGGATGTATTAGCAATCATGTAGCCCACAGGTCAAGGTATGTATTTCTTACCCTCTGTTCAGCACTTGTGAGGACACAGGGGAGATGGAGCCAGATTCTTCTTGAAGGTGCACAGTGGTGGGACAAAGGGCAACAGTCACAGCCTGAAACACATATTTCCCAGAGAGGTTATGTGATCTCCATCTTTGGAGATACTCAAAACTAGACAAAAGAGCCCTGAGAAGCATGATACTTTCCAGAGTTTTGCAGTGTACTTTCTGCTCAGCATGCAGAAGCCCCTGTTATTACACTTCTGTAGTGCTGCTGAAATAAGGGTTGTTGTTTATAATCATCCTGTGACCAAGCGAAGCTACAAGTTTGACATTTTACCGCTAAAAATGCGTTTAATATTCATTACCATCTTTCCTTTAAACTTCTGTTTTTTCCATATAATGATTCACATTTTTCAATTTGGGGCCAATAGGACATTTTAAAAATACGATGTTTCAAATTATCTGACATATGCATTTTCAGAATTTCTTTTTTTTTTTCTTAATTTGCCATTAAGAACAACAGAAGAAGCACTGTGTAGAGATACTTGTTTCATTTTCTCTTTTTGCACTTTATTTTTTTGTCCATCTGTACATCTTTATAACTTATCCAGCTTCTTCAAGTGAAAGTGATAACATCAGTCTATAAAAATAATTACAGGGAAAAGAAAATCAGGGAGGAAGAAGAAAGCATTAACTACATTAAATACATGTTTCTAAAGCATTTTTCATCTGCATGTAATTGGGTTTTTAAAAGTCCTATTTTTAACATTTTCCTAAACCATTTCTAACTCACCTTCCTTAGACAACAGCTTTTACTGTCATGCTGTGAGTTTGTCTATTTGTCCACCCCGCACAGTATGGTTTGGATCTATCAGCAAATTTCATCCATATTTGTAAAAAAGCCCTTAGGGATAGGTTCCTACTACAGCTCTGCACAACGTATGGCCACATGAAGCTATAGGGCCTTGGCTTCTGAGAAGCTAAGACAGTGTATTCCTCTGAGTGGCAGTCAAAGGGTGGCAGCCAGCTTGCCTGTCAGCACACTCACATAAAGCAGTGAAGGCCCACTTTATTTATTGCCTGCCAGCAATAAAAACTTAATAGCTGGGGAACAAGGTCCTGGACTAGCCCCTAGTTCAGCAGTGAAATTTTGTTTCAACTGCCGCTTATGAGCCTAAGTACTCAAAGTATATGCAAGTTGAACAGCTGCAGTTTAGCTCTTTTATAACAAACAGAAATCACTATTAGGAGGCTGTCTCCCAAACTCTGGGAAGAAAAATTACCAAAAGTCCATTCATAACTGGAATGTCTGCTGTATGTACAAAATATATAATATGCAGTCTTATCATTCCTTAAATTATGTACCTCAAATCTTTACATTCCACGGGCATATCAAACTGTGCTTATATTATGAAGCAGCACTGTGAATGTACTTCCTCTACAATTTACTGTAGGGCTTTGAGAGTGTTATCAGAAAATTTCTATGTCTGCCTGGATTTCAGTTAGACCATATCTACTTCGGCAAATGTTATTACTAGGATGTATAAGATTATGCAATCAAGCCTATTATAATTACATTGCAGAATAATAGCACTCTGCAATTTCAATGCCAAGAGCATTTCAAAAGCATCCATAATAAATTTCTAGACGTAATCCAACTGATTTCCTGTCTTTTAAATAGGATTTTCTTATTTTCTGAAGGTGAAAAACCTATTTCCATTTCCAATGTTCAAAACTGAGTTAGAATGTATTTTTAACGTAATTTGTTTTGTTAGTATAATTAAATCAATACCTATCTTTCAATAAATGCATTAACAATGCAAAATGAGAGATTCATTAACATTTTAATCCCCAATTATGTTCTGCCAGACACCATTTTTTTCCCCTTCTAAGGTACCTATGTGGAAAACATATTCAATTGCATTTCAAAATGCTTTGAGAGCAGGCATAAGTACTGGGGCTCCTATCGACAAAAGTGGAACCTTCTATACAACCACTTATTTTGAGATTGTGTTTATTAACTAACTCCAGTCCTACCACACTAATTCCTTGTTAATTCTAGTCTTCTTTTGGCTCCCTCCCACTCCCATCTTTCTAAATTCTGATCATCATGGGCCAACCATTTGCCTACATGAGGGGGCCCTCCATATGGAAGACCATGAAAAAAGCCTTCAATCACCACAACTTCCAGAGAGTTTCAGAGATATATGTGTTCATTTATCTTGGTGATTTTTGCTTTCAATATTAGTGAGGTAAACATTTTATCACCATTTTATGTTTTGCAATTTGCAGGAACCATTCTGGTTTTGTAGCAGCAAAAACCTAAGGCCACCTAAAATTCTTGAAGTAAAAATACCTATAACTATTCCACAGAAAAAAAGTCTGCAAGAATCAACCAGACTTAACCAAGAACTTCAAAAATCAAAAGGGAAGTACAAAGACCTTTGATTTTCTGAAGTCTCATGTTGTCCAGGTGTGATTCACAAGCTGGAAAAGGACAGCATAAGCAATATCGTCTACATGGAGAAGTCATTCTTTTACAGAGAATGCACTGAAACTTTCTGCCAACTGCCCCATATAAGTTCATCCTCAGTATTGACCTAGGAAAACATAATAGGTCTTATTCTATTGTATGCACCGATTCTGCTAATATGGACTTTTAATGATTTCTCTCTTATTAATAAATTTTTAAAAAGCTTCATTATTTGCAACTACTACGACAAGTAAAATCCTCTTTTAAGCTACCAAGCTCTATTCAAATATAATATCTACAGGAATTGGATTACTTTATGATTTATTTTGCAGAATACAAACTGCTGCAATAAAGATGACAGGAACCATTAAGGCCATTGAGCATCACAACAGAGCAGTTCCCTGATATATCAGTGTGCTGATCTCAAAAAGGTCTCTTTTTTAAAACAATAGCGAAAAATATCTATGTTCCCTTTTATAGAATATTAGTGAAAATAGAAAACATTTCTCTAGCAACTTCCACAATTTTGCCTGTCCTGACTTTAAAATGATCAAAGAATATTTAAGTCAAAAGTCCCATGACTGAAACTCCAAAGTTCCTTTAGATGTCTTCCCAGGTTCCTGCCTCTGCACTTCTGTGCTCCTTTAAATGGTTCAAAATACTACAAGGAGCTGAGCATTCTAAGGAACTCAGTTTCAAGGATAAGTATTTCTGATAATTTTAAATATTAAGGAAGAAATAGAGGCAGTATATTTCAATACTTTTGAAGCTCTTGCAGCTTGCTAAAAGTTTTCATTTAGTTAACACAGAAATTCAGTTTCTGTGATAAGGAGTTTTATTCTGAGCCATTGCCTCTCTTTTAGTAATCTGTATGCTTTCACATTTACTTTGCGACATGCAGATCCAGCATTCTCTCTGTTTCTTCCCTTCCTTTCCGCTTATCACCATTATCATCTCTGTTTTGGTGAGATACAGAGACAGCCATCATCAACAAGGTCCTTACTGTGCTTGTCACTGTGCAACCATGGAGAAAAATTTCACATAAGCACTAAAATTGGTCAAACTCCGAATAACTGTTATGAAGTAGTCTGTTCATGAATTTTTACAGCTCTTCTGGAAGTCAGGACAGGTATTGAACATCAGATAAATAGAAAGTTTTCACTTTGCCTTGATTCAACATTTATATGACACACTCTTACATCTCCACAAAATTGTATAGGATCTGTACAATGTTGTTCATGACACAAGTCTCCTCCACTGGACAAACCCACAATGTGCTGGTTCTCTTGGTGTATCCCACAGCTATCAAAGAGCAGACTCTTGTGAAATGTGGAAGCAATCCTACAAGAAATGTTACCATTAGGACAGAATGGGGTATTCTCTGTGATACCATGAGGTACCATGGGAGCTCTTTAAGCACCAGCTAATCTCAGAATGACAAAAAATGCCAGTTTCTTAGTAAGTCATAGAGCTCTCTAAGTTTTTGTCCACCTACTTCCACGCAAATTCTTATTACTTCCATTCCTAACAGCATAAAACTACCAAATTTATTAATTTTCTTTCAGAAAAATGTATTTCCAAACACTTGATAATTTGTTGAAAAACATTTGGAAGGCAACAGAGCTTATGAGTAAATGTATGCTCTGGGATTGCTTTATTTTAAGAAATAAAAGGGGAGAGGGCTTCTTTGTATAAATTGCAATGATACTGAATGCAGGCAGCAACATATTTTCACTTCAAATTACTTTGTTATTTAAAGCTATTTATGGACTTCAATCTGAGTGCGTTCACACACCACACACATTACAATTGTAAGATGTTCTGCACTATCAATAATTCTACACAGGGCCTTAGCAATGGTTTACATTAAAGGTAGATGTTTCTCTTAATTTACAACACACTTTAGAGTACTGGATTAAAACCACATCCAGTTCATGTCTATCTACAACCTATCCCAATTCACCATTCTAATTTCTAACAGCTACTATAATAGATTATGTGTTATATCGTGTTTCCAAGCTCTATTATTTTTAGCTGTAGAGTGGGGTGTTGTCATCAATACTTTATTTTTTAATTCAACTGCATGATTTGAGTGAGTTTCTTAGACTGTACCCTTCATTTTACCTCTGAAAGAAAAAGATATAAAAGGGATTTTAGGAAGGTATTAAAGTATTTAGTCTTCCAGAGAACAATAAAGGATATTTATCACTTTAACTCATGTGAAACTCAAACCTATAAATCTTTCACCATGTCCCAAAGCACTAACAGTGGCAGCAGGTGAAATTAAAAACCACCCAAACCACCACAGAACATTTTATACCAAACTATATGTGACATAATATGAAATATGTCATCAAATATGTTTTCCACATCAGCAACTAACTTACTAAAGTGGCACCAGAATCATAGAATCATTAACGTTGGAAAAGACCTCAAGGATCATCAAGTCCAACCCAACACCACCTAACTCACTAAAGCATGTCTCTAAGCACCACATCTACACATTTCTTGAACACCTCCAGGGATGGTGACTCCACAGCCTCCCTGGACAGCCTGTTCCAATGCCTGATCACTCTTTCAGTGAAGAAATTTTTCCTAATATCCAGCCTAAACCTTCCCTGGTGTAACTTGAGACCATTTCCTCTTGTCCTATCACTCGTTACTTTAGAGAAGAGGCCAGCACCCACCTCACTACACCCTCCTTTCAGGTAGTTGTAGAGAGTGATAAGGTCTCCCCTCAGCCTCCTCTTCTCTAGACTATACAACCCCAGCTCCCTCAGCCACTCCTCATAAGACCTGTGCTCCAGACCTTTCACCAGCTTCGTTGTCCTTCTCTGGACCTGCTCCATCACCTCAATGTCCTTCTTGTGGTGAGGGGCCCAAAACTGAACACAGGATTCAAGGTGCAGCCTCACCAGTGCTGAGTACAGGGTCACAATCACTTCCCTAGTCCTGCTGGCCACACTATTTCTGATGCAGGCCAGGATGCCATTGGCCACCTGGGCACGCTGCTGGCTCATGTTCAGCCAGCTGTTGACCAGCACCCCTTGGTCCCTCTCTGCTGGGCAGCTTTCCAGCCACTCTCCCCTGAGCCTGTAGCGTTGCAGGGGTTTGTTGTGACCAAAGTGCAGGACCCGGCACTTGGCTTTATTGAACCTCATACAATTGGCCTCAGCCCATCAGTCCAGCCTGTCCAGATCCCTCTGCAAAGCCTCCCTCCCCTCAAGGAGGTCAACACACCTGCTCAGTTTGGTGTCACCAGCAAACTTACTGAGGGAGCACTCAATCCCCTCATCCAGGTCATTGATAAAGATGTTAAACAGGACAGGCCCCAAAACCGATCCCTGGGAAACACCACTGGAGACCAGCCGCCACCTGGACTTAACTCTGTTCACCACGACTCTCTGGGCTTGGCTATTCAGCCAGTTTTTTATCCACAAAGGGTGTTCCTGTCTAAGCTGCGAGCCACTAACTTTTCTAGGAGAATACTGTGGGACACACTGTCGAAAGCCTTGCTAAAGTCCAAGTAGATGACATCCACGGCATTTCCCTCACCCACTAGACGGGTCACCTGGTCGTAGAAGGCACAACCTTCCTTTCATGAACCCATGCTGGCTGGGCTTGATCCCCTGGGTGTCCTGTAAGACCTTTCCACACAGAACCTGATACACCAGTCAGCAGCAGGACTGCAAAATTTCTTCAAAATCGTATACACGGTGCATTACTATCCCAATGTATGTTTATCTTTTTTGGACAAACTATTAAATTTTTGCTATCTAGAGAGCTGAATTGTTTTACTAGAGAGCATGTTGTAGCTTACTGCTTTGGCAGTGCTTGTCCTGCATGCCTGTCATATTCTCCGAGCTTTCTATTTTATTTGAAATTCATTCTATAAGAGTTACAGTGCAATTATTTTTTGCAGGAACTATAACACAGTTCTTGTGAATATCAAAAACTACACATTGAAATTAATTTTGTACATTCAGTGGTGGTTATTCAGCACAAGCCTTTGCTTAACATTATTTCCTCTCCTGATGAGGAATTTGTTCTCTTTGTCCCTGTTCAACACTAGCTACTAGAAGTAGAACTGGTGCAAAAATTCTGAAAAATAGGCTGCCTAGCTGAAATCAGAGTATTTAATAAGACTGGATTATGTTGTAATTTAATTTCAAAAGAGAACTAGGAAACAAAGCTCTGAAAAGATGCAAGGAGAAAAAAAACTCCTATCTTTTAATTTTCAAATCATTCTTGTTCAAAGTCTCCAATCTGTGTAACAACATAACAAAAAGTCTAAATTTTGACACACAAGAGTTTGATTTTGTAAAGAAGATACATTTTTATTAATCTATCTTAAAAATCCATATTTTCCTAGCAACACATTTTGAAATGTTATAGGCTTGTTCATTAAGGGGAAAAAACAAACCAAAACAAATTTCAGAGTCTTAAAGTCTTTGCAAATTTTCTCTTCTCTTCATATATTTAGCCTGTTCTGCAGCTATTCAGCTAAAAAAATTATGCTAGGACAGAATTCAATAAATGTCTTGGGAAGTGAGTAAAGTGAGAAAAGTAGAGTGGAAATGTCAGACAATTTGAGGAAGATTGAACAACATAAGAAACTATTTTGGAAGCAAAAGCTAGAGGGAGGTGATCTATGCAAGACTGAAACGTCATACATCACAGTAGCTTAGCTTTTATTGTTTGAAGGCAGAACCACCTTAATTTCTGCTGTCTCTGCTCTAGTCTTTCCAAATGCCCTCTCCATGTCCCAAAGAAACAGAATTCTCAGTCATACACTAGAACCTTCTTCTTCAATCTGGTCCATAAATGCCTTGGTCAAACTTGATGGAATAAACTAAGGTTTTTGTGATGTCCTGGACACATTTAGAAACCAACCAAGGGAAAGGACAGTACACAGACTTGAATGTAAACATGGCTTTTGGATTTACATAATGGTCCAAGAAAAAATGGAGCTTGAAAAAAGAAAGATTTTTTCAAGAGTTGTTGAAAAACAGGAAGAAGAATTGAAACATTCACGTAACACGTGGATTGCTTTGAAAACTGTATTACTAACCTAAAGCTGAATTATCTCCTTCTACAAACACAAGGAAGTTCTCCTGTCAAGGTTACTCTGCTTCTTTATTTCCCACCGTTTTTAAAAGCAGTGGATGAAACTCAGCCACACATTTCAAAACTCCATGGCTAAGAAGGTGAGATATGCACTGACAGATAACATACACGTAGCTCTACTATTTACAGACTGAAAAATATGTGCTGGATATGACTGAAAACAGGACTTGTACTGGAGCAAGACTGACTCCGCAACTTCTTGAGGTCCCTTGCAGCCCTGTTTTTCTGTTATTAAATATGGGCATGCAGAACATGCATAATTTACACAAAACATTCTCATACGAGACTCATAATGGCTTTTGTTTGGGGCTGTAACTCACATGAGCCAAGGTATACACCTGTTTAAATACCTGTAGAATCACAGCTTTAAATTACAAAAATGCAACTAAATATCAATAAAATTTAATTTATTTTGCTTATAATTTGACATTTCTTTCAGCATGGAAATAAAAATGCCAGTCTTGCAGTAAAGGCAACAGTCTCAGTCACTTGGATTTCATTGTTAAACGGAATACAGGCTTCCCATGGGTTCTCTGCTTAAGATTCATGAATCTTATAAAAAAGATAGCTGCAAGACTCTCTCATTAAATTCATATATATTCCTTCTTTACAACCTCTTTTGTTTAATGTCTGAGAAAAGTGAGATTGAAGTTAGGCAGTTCATGTAGCAGGACAATACCTATGCTACAGTCTAATCCATCTCACCAAATCTTAGTTTTGCTGCCCACATTTTATGCTTAGATTATAAATTCTTTGATGGCAGATCATTATTTGGTTTTGCTTGCGTAGTGTGAAGAAGGGTGGCATTCTAGTCCATGACAGGATCATCTATGTGCCAGGAAATGGCACATAATGAAAGTAGTATCTGATTTACTGCAGAGATCTCTCTCAAGTTATTTTCTCCATAAAATTCTTATTAGCAAGCACAATGGTCTTTGGCTTCTGAACACTAGAATATGTTTTATATTTTATTTTAAATATACTTTATTCAGAGATTAGTCATTTAATGTTTGTATACATCCTTTAACAGAAAAACAAAATGAAATTCCTAAGTACTATTCATAGTCATTTATCATGACATTTTATTTTATTGTTCTAAATTCTGTAAAGACTTACACACTGCCAAGACACTCAATTTGGTCTTGGCTGTTTCTATACACTATCTGAGCTTAGTGGGATGTAGCTACACCCATGAGTGCAAATCTTAACATTTTTTAAACAACTTCAGATAAAAAAACAAGTCAGAAAATGAAAGCACCTGGGGACACCATTCACATGCAACCCTCAGACAAGGGCTACTGCTGTCTGTGATCCAAAGCCCAGCTTGGAGCAGTATAGCTGTGTGACCTTTGGTCAGTCTGCTGAGAAAACTGCTAAGATGACCAAAAGGAAGTGAATAAAAAGCTGTGTGAGGTAAGAAGTGCAAAACCACTGAAAAAAAGTGTAAGTATGGATACAGGGACAGTTAGCAGCACGAGGACTCAAGAGGAAAAATGCTGATATTTAAAGGTTTAAGATGCTAAAAAAATGAAGAACCAGAAGATGTCAATTCAGCAACATCAAGGATCAGCTCAATCTAGGGAGCCAAGATATCTGACCCCTCCTCTCTTGACTTAAAACTGCCTAAGCAGCAAGCGCTTGTCAGATGTCTCATCAGACTGGTGAGCATATAACGCTCAGTCTGGTAATATTAACCCTTACCTACTAGCTCACTTGTCCCAGTTACCTACAGTGTGGTTACCTCAAGGCATTTCTACACACAACATACTGCAAGGAGCCTTCATATCCACACTGAAGTGATTACTATGAAAAACGCAGACTCCTGGAGCCATTGTGCTAGTATACATTCCATATAGAATCCACGCATAGGAAGTTTTGCCTGCAAAAATTATGCGAACATAAGCTTGACCTATGAATGTGTAAAAAGAAATGAGCTTTTTAGAAAAAAATAACACAGTCGAAATCAAACTCAAAGGGTGACATGCACAGTACCGAGTGGAAGGTTTGCAGTTATCTTCAATGGTAATATCTAAATTGCCCTCGACACACCTAAATTCAGGCTTAAATATTATCAAGACAAGTGATCTGCATCAGCAACATCCAGTCTGTAAGCTGCCTTTGCCCCCAGGCTCAAGACACAAGAACACACTATACAGGACAGTCCCTATAATGTGCCACCCACACCAGTGCAGTACAAAGTGCACTCCTTGACTGACTCCTGTGCCCTGTTCCCACCACAAGACTCTCCAAACACATCCTCTTCAAGGGGGGTCCATCTCATCATTACAATGTCTGTGCCAAATTTTTTTTCATGAGCTTTCTACCAGCTGCTAGTCTGATAGTCAGTGATCAGAAGCCCTTCATCAGAGAAGACCTCAAGCCTATTTATTTCTCTGTGCTGAGGCCAAGTGCAAGAAAGGTCTCTCTTAGCTCCCTGGCATAGGAAGGCACTGTGTGCATTCTGGATAGGGGGATTTCTGTCCTTTAATACATTTTATGGGAGACAAGACTGACTTTTCTGCATGGAGGCAGTGATGTGCATGCTTAGCAGGCTAATTGCACTGAAGTGAATTTCACACTATCACCTGGACACCAGAATCTTGACAGAAGAATATAGCATTTTGCTCTAAGGTCATAAATTGTCCAGGAATTCCAACAAGCTCGTCCATCACAGCTAGAGGTGTCTAGTCCTTTCCTATTTTTCAGCTGATGGATGTGTAAGTACAATCTGAGATGCCTGGATGGTCCAGCATCAGCAAAATTTGTGGTCTGTACAAGTACAGGAGAAGTTTGAAATGGTCTCCTATCTACACCAGTCTGAAGCTTTTTTAGTGATTCAGTTTATTCCAGTTATAACTAATAGGAAGTACTAAACAATTTTTCTGCATTTTTGGTGCTTAAACCTTTATCTAATCTATGTCACTTGAATAAGCCCACACTGGGCATACAACTTTTCCACCAGATAATGTTCTGAAATTAATTTTCTGAATATGGAGGGAAATAAGACAGACCCCTACAAGCTTCTGAAAAATCTCTCTAAATTATACATAACATATAGATTCAGAAACCACACATTTTTTTTTCTCTCCTGATACACACATATATAGAATCATAGAATCACAGAACGGTTTGGGTTGGAAAGGACCTTAAAGATCATCAAGTTCCAACCCCCTGCCATGGGCAGGGACACCCTCCACTAGCCCAGGTTGCTCAAAGCCTCATCCAACCTGGCCTTGAACACCTCCAGGGATGGGGCATCCACAACCTCCCTGGGAAACCTGTTCCAGTGTCTCACCATCCTCACAGTGAAAAATTTCTTCCTAATCCTTTTACTCAGAGAATTAAAAACAGGTTTTTCATCTGAGAGAACTGTTTGCATACCTGAGTAATATACATGATGAGCAGTGGATGCAAAACTGGCCACACATAAATATCTAGTATATGCAAACTACCAGCATTTCAACACTGTCTCTGGCAGAGCTGGTACTTCCAAGCTAAAATATGTGGGCTAATATCTGGTCTATCAGTGAGAGAAAACAACATCTGGGCTTAAAATTCACATTGGCCAATTCTCAGCACCACTGCAAATGTTTACACTCCCAGCTTCTCATACTCATGTAATCAAATTCAGAATTAAAGCACTGCAAACTGCTTTCTGTGCAGTTGCTCTAATTGCTGCAGATTTTCTGGGGTCCAATACACATAAAATGTGCTGAGAAAATGTGGACTGGACTTAATCATAGGTAAAACCTACCTAGATATGCATAGGGGAAAAAATAAGTTCTCTAAAGAGCATAAGCCATTCGTAATTAACATACTTTAAATCAGATAATCATTTTGTCAGCATTAATTATGAACCGTAATATATAATTATAGAAATCAGTTGGCACTAAGGCATCTATGAGAGGAAGCAGATGTTTTAGAATTAACATCTTCTACAAACTTCTGCTTTTTATCAAAAATTAAGGTTTCAACTCAGAAATGTCTTGACATATTGTGTAGGTCTTCGTTTGCAAAGACATGAAATATACTGTACATCCACAATGCATGTCTAATCTATAAGTTAATTAAATACAATCAGAAATAGAGCCAAACACATGAATACTACATAACAAAGAGCAGTTACTTTTGTACCTTTCTCACCTTTAAAAAGGAAAAAAAAAATTGTAGTCACTTTACCCCTAACATGAAGGAGTCAGTAGCATCATGACTCCTGCTTGCAATAAACTATCAGGCTGTTACAAAACAATCAAAATAGCACTGGTAGTCGAAGATTAGTTTTCCAAGGGTACCCTAACCATTATAGTACTCTCTGTCATTATAAATGGCAAGGAGATCCAGAACCAAAAGGGGCTGATCTTCCA
This sequence comes from Syrrhaptes paradoxus, assembly GCA_013400615.1. Taxonomy (NCBI): domain Eukaryota; kingdom Metazoa; phylum Chordata; class Aves; order Pterocliformes; family Pteroclidae; genus Syrrhaptes; species Syrrhaptes paradoxus. The sequence goes on along the minus strand of VZTO01007332.1, from coordinate 9,525 downwards.
GAGGGTCCTCACCTATATACTGGGCATGACGTGTGTGTTATGGAATAGATTGGCCACTCTGGGTTTCAATCCCAAATCTAAAAGCAAATCCTGGGCTAGTAACTGGGGCTGTGCTCCTTTCCAGCTTCTCTGGTCTGCAGACAGCCAGAGAAACTGAAAGACCTTGTCAGCCACATAAACATCACTTTTTGTCAGCTTTCTTCGGAGCACAAATCCAAAACACAGCCTCTTGCTAGCTATTATGAAGAGAGTTAACTGTCTCAGCTTAACCCAGGACACATTAGTAGCAAGAAGGCTGGAAGTAGGCAAAAGCTTGCAAGGGGGCACAGCTGGGACACCTGACCCAGACTGGCAAAAGGGATATTCCATACACCATAACGTCAGTTATGCTCAGCAGTAAAACTGGAGTGAGGAAGAAGGAGGGGACAGGTGGATGGGCTTTCGAAGGCGGCCACTGCTCAGACTGGCTGGGCATCACCTGCTTGTGGGAGGTGGTGAAGGAAATGCTGATTTTTTTTCCCCTCTTTCCTTCACTTATTAAACTGTCTTTATCTCGGCTCATGAATTTTCTGAGTTTTGTTCTTCTTAGTCTCCCCCTGTCCTGCAGGGGAAGGGATGGAGTAGGGCAAGTGAGCAAGCAGCTGTTTAGTTTCTGGCCAGGGTGAACACACCACGTACCCTTCTAAAAAAATTGTCCTTGCTTCAGGAATGCCATTCATTCTTGGAAAAGATATTCAGGGTGCTCCTACAAAGACCTCATTGCAGTATTTATTCCAAGGACTTTCACCTCTCTCTCACTGCACAGAAGAGAAACTAACAACGTGACACAATTTTTAATATGCAATTTGCTTCCAGTTATTAATACATTTTCCTAACATTTTAAAATAAACTCAGACCTATATCAGTTATTATAAGATCCATTTCTTCCTATAAATTGTGTTAAACAGCTGACTCCCATTTAAGCCTTTGAAAAAAAAATTGCTGGTGTCTCAAAAATACTACATCAAGGAGAAAATGGCATCACAGGGACAAAGAAGAAATCAGCACTTCCAAGGGCCACGGAATCATTAAATAAGGTAGCAAATAAGAATCTCCTTGTTTACAGGAAGTTACTTGTCCTCTTACTAGAATTTTTTTTTAAACTAGAAGTGAAAATAGCACAGGCAATTCACATGTATTCATGTATTTATATAAATTATTTTCTATCAATAAAATGGATCAGTAAAAACTATTTAAGCACATGATTTACTGTGTGTGTGGTTTACTACGTAGTCATAATTCATAGCATAAATATATACCATGATCTAGAATCTCATTCGTATTTGTTAAACATAATGTCTGCATAACAGTAACTGTGGTTAAATTTTATTTCAATTTTCTGTAAATTAAAGCAGAAGATTTGTAATAACTTTATATTCCTGTATGGCCCCAAGATTTTCCTTCTCGTTTCAAGTCAGCAAATTTCTGCCCAAAATGTACCTTCTCTTGCAAGTTCCCCAACTATGAACTCTAAGAATTTTCCACACTATGGACTGTAAAATGAGATAAAGGTAACTGGAAAAATAACCTAGCAGAAAAAGTCCAACTGTGCCAGACCAGATTGGTTTCCCATGCTGCAGTTAGTTATTCTCATGCAGAAGACTGAATGCACTGAAGACTGTATTTTCAACACTATCTAGTTTATTTAATGACAGCTATCCTGACCAATTAGTGCTGCTGATCTGGTTTCATAAAGTCACTCGCAGTTTGTTTCCTTTCCTGATTCTCCCAAAGAGGTCAAGGGGCTTTCTGCAACACCTCCCACCTTTCCCACACTGACCAAGAAAAAGGCAAAAGAGCAGATTGTCTATGACCTGTAAAATCGACATTCATCCTTTTTATTGGCTGTATAACTTTTCACTGCTACCTGATGCTATTATTCATAGGGGAGTCCTCTGATAAAAACACTGGCATCACATAAGCTTCATCATGCAAGAAAGTAGCCAACAAGTTAAGATCACTGGGAATATGTATATAATTAAATGCAGTAAGCTGCTTTTCCAAAATAAGTCATAATCAAATCATTACTGAATATCTATTTTTGCAATAAAAATATGCATTTTCCCCGATTTTTTTAAAAGTCAAAATCTATAAGGGAAAGATTCAGAATTAGGAAAATGTAGAATTAGGAAAGAGGGTCACAAGCTTTTACTTTCTTGAAAAAAAATTTAGGTAATTCTAGTGGGTTTACTGATTTTTTCCTTGCACTCTGTCCTGAAAAGTAGTCAGCAGAACTTAAATCTCTTCCTGCAATACTTGTTTGTATAAAGAAAAAAATATGGGCTTCCTTCCTTGAAATTTTAATGGGATTTATATCATGTCAAGTTTTGTTTTGCTGCTGTTTTGTTGTGTTGTTTTTTCCCTAATGCAAAAATGAACAATTGGTTGCTGGAAATATAATTAATATTGTTTATAATTGTGTAATTCTACAACATGAAAAGAGCATGACAAAAATTCCAGTTAGCTTTGTCTATACTAGAAAGGCAGCAATGTCACCTAGCAAATAAGCTAAATGTTAACAAGTGCTTCATAGCAATTTGACAAAACCATGTTCTCAATTTCAATACATAAAGCAATACCATTTACTCCTCTAAAAATTCTTCAACTAAATGCATGTTATTTTGATAGTCATAATGTTTACTTACTACATTTTTCTAATGCTTACTATTCATAGGAATCAAGGGCAAGTACAGAAAAGGGCTAGCCCAAAATGAGCCTTGCTTTTAGGAGAATCTTAACTTTTCCGCATTTTTTGTTGTTGTTATTTTTAAAAATGCAGCTCGGACCTCCTTCCTGTTTTGGCCATTTCCATGTCAGCTGCCCACTGTCACATATCAGCATTCCCAGACATAGAATCATTGAGTGACTGACAGGAGCCACTACTCTGAAAAACATGGATTCAAGAAATGAGGGAGCCACAAGGTGGGTCCAAACAGAAAGAAAAGTGCTGAAAAAGAGATTTCACAAATATTCAGTTTTCATTGGTTTTGATGCTTTAAAAGATAAATTCTTATGTTTTTGTTACTACCTAAATCTCTGCAAAAAGACAATACCAAGTAGGTCAAAAAACCCCTTAAATCTATCTCCAGTTTTCCCCTAGTTTTTTGGTTGGGCTTTTTTAAAGTCTGTCTGAAAAAGATTTAGTGCTCTGACAGTCTTATTGGGAACTCCATGAATCAGGCAACAACTCCAGAACAGGGAAATGGGGTTTAGTATCTAAAACCATTCCATCTACATCTGCCACAATTCATACACTCCTGTATAACTGATTTTCAACCTGAAATCAGAAGGATTTCCAAACCCTCTTCACCTTGACTTACTTGTTAACAAAGTTAGTAGCTAATTTCTCGAAGTTTTTGACAGCTGTGTATTTAACTCCAGGCAAACTGCTGAAAAATTCACCCTGTTTCAGGAGAAATATTTACTTATGAGAAATGTACTTTAAATAAAATACCTGATGTGAATCAAATAATTTAATTTGATATATAATTTGTCATTGCTGTGAACATAAATCATTCTGGGCTTGCCTTGGTATTTCTCATTAAAACCTTTACTTTGATTTTAATGGCTGGATCCTTCTTCCTAGTGGAATTAACAGGAATTTTGGCTGAGTTACTGTTTCAATTACATCAGTTAAAGCTTAGATATTCAACATATATATGTCCCAAGATTATTTTAAAATATAGCTGTAGGGACTCAAGATCTTGGCTTAAAGACAATAAAATCACAAAAACAAGAATACTCCATTAATAGCACTAATTAAAGAGTAGAGAAAGAGTAAGGAAAATAGTTACCATAACTTCTCAAGACAAAAAAGTGCTTCACAAAATTCAGTTTTAATCCATATAGACAATCCAGTATAACCTGGTGGGCATTTAGTTTCTTTGTACGTTCATTTAATTCCTCTTGCTGTAAATTTACACTTTTAAAAATAAATTCAGTTGAGATATCATCTGGTTTTGTCACATTCTAGTAAAACACTGGTAAAGGTCATATACACTAAATAAAGAGGCTTTTCTTGCTTCCTGCTTCAGCCTTCCCTCCTGTGATGAAGATTTTTTTAATCCTTATTCGCATTCTGTACATCTCCAAAGTGCTTTGCTTTACTGCTCCAGCAACTTCACAGACAAAACTGACAAAGCAGACACTTCAGCGATTTATTTGACAACACATTCTTATCTATGCAGAGGCCATGAGAAACCAAATCCTAGTCCTGAATATCCTTGAATTTAAAGGAAGTTTGGCTGCTACATTCTCCCAGTATGACTTTGGAGAATACTACTGGGGAAAAAACGTGTTTCCTTTATTTAACTGAATTCTTTATTAGCTTCACAAGTCTTCTATTCTGAAATTTTCCAATGCTTAGTCATACAATCTTATTGGCTTAAAACATCCCACAGTATTTGGACAGCAAGAAGGACAAAGTCATTAAGGCACACATGCTATATCTTGATCACGAACTCTCCTCTCCTTTGATCCCTACCAAAACAGTCCATTATTCAGAAAACGCTGCAATAACGTGATGGGAAATCCAAGCTCAAGCACCTGACATGCTTCTGCCAGTTCAAGGCCAGAAACAGAATATATCCCTACTGCCCAGGGAGTCAGGATATAAAGACGTGCAAGTGTGCAAGCTGATATCTCGCCTGGAAGTTGCTTAGGGTGATCAGTGCAGTGTCGTGCTCACCCCACTCTCCCAGCCTGAGGGAAGTACACAGGTACCAAGTGTAATGCAGGCCCCTTTTTTCAAGTTCTTCCACTCTGTTTAGCTCACTCTGATTGGAACAGGAATTTACTGGAGTACTAGAAGGTTATAAAGTCAGCCTATTTTGTGGAGTAAGCTGAAAGAGATGAATTAGCTTACTTCCAGTGCCCTCAGCATTCACTGAGACAAGAAGGTCTCCTCAAGGAGATATTCAGGTTTACATCTTTGCTTTCCTTTAGGCAGAATAAGGACTTGACTCTCATTTCCCAGGTAGGTACCTTTACTCCCAGTTTACTAGTTATTCTGTAATGGCTTACTATACTTTTGTTCACAGAAACTTTCTCATCAAAACGTCAACTTCTATGAAGCAGTTTTGACATGACAGAGTTTCATCATGGCTTCTAGCATTCAGCCTCAGAACATTCATATAGGGTAGGTAAAGCACGGTATGACATAAACATCAGTATATAACTCACCAACCAGCCACTGGAAGTATGAAAATGCACCACAATTCTGAGCGCCCAGCACTTGCAAGACCAGTCTTCTGCAGAGACTACAGGAAAAGCCTCTGCTCAATTGTTACTTACGGTTTACAAAGTAGTTATGGAGCAAAGCCATGAAAAATTGTGATAACACATCTTGAGGAAAACTATTTTCAAACTGAAAGGTGAAACTGAAATGCAAGAATGCTTTCAAAGACTGAACCACTACTACTGGGCAAGCAAATGGTTCCTGTGTCAAATATCTATTAGTATAGTGATAGTACCGGTCTTGTAATAATTTAAATGAATTATCAATAAATACAAAATTGTTTCATATTTTTACTTTAATTTTAAACACATACGGTTTTACATCAAGTGTATATGCTTATTGAGATATATATCAAGTATATATATAGAGAGAGAATATATTTGGATATATTTCAGTATTTAAGCCATCAAACAATTTACATAAAAGTATTAAAAACACGTGAAAACATTATTTGATAATAAGAGAGTGAATAAACTACAAAAATATATTTAAATCCAGCATTTCCTTAATGTTTTTATAGCATTTGTGTCAAGTAACACTGTTGCTAAGTGAGCTGTAGTTAATAGCTGAGGTTGGACTTCTAGCTGTGCTGATGCAACAAAATGCTTAATCATGAGGTTTCAACTAACAGTAGGTATGCCATTGCACTGGAGGGGTACAGAGTCAGAAACAGACAGCACGCAAGACAAAGGAGACCTACTACAGAAATAAGTAGTAGCAGGCAGCTGCCTGTAGGGATGCTGAAAGCACTGTTGGAAGCATAGACGTGAATAAGTCTGCTATAAAAAAAGAAAAAGCAAAGCATAGCAAAACTAAGGAAAATATCAGTATGGCCAAATTTTCTCCTCTCCCTCTTCCTATCTATGCACATACACACTCAGCAGGAGACAGACAATAGTATCTCATTGTCAGCATCTAAAGACAAGACTACAACACAATTTTTCTTCCTGGCATCTGGAATATATTTCAGATAGCTCACTGACCACCCCAGTCCATCAACATACCTAATTAAGTGCAAAATTAATATCAGAATCCAGGAGAGTTTGGGGTTTTTTTCAATAGCTGTGGAAAGAATTTTCCCAGTTTAAAATTTCCAAACTGAAACTTAGTATTTAAAAAATTATGCAAGCTCATTATCCAGTTTGTTAGACTGTAACTCGGTGACACATATTCTATTTTCTTCTCAAATACATTCATTGGTTTTACATTTTGTCACAGATATTTAATAAAAACTAGCAGTTATAGCAAAAAGATCAAAAACTAGGGAGGGGGAAAGGATGGGGGTAGGACTTAAGACTTAGCTACACTATTTTTATTTTTGTTATCTCATTAGATG
>VZTO01007330.1:29440-40676 GCA_013400615.1 Syrrhaptes paradoxus | reverse complement strand
ACCAGCGATGAGTGGTGTTCCACTGGCGTTGGTATTAGGACTGGTGTTGTTTAGCATCTTTGCTGGAGACATGGACAGTGGTATTGAGTGTACCCTCAGCAGGTTTGCTGATGACACCAAGCTGTGTGATGTGGTTGACACACTGGACGGAAGGGATGCCATCCAGAGGGACCTTGACAGGCTTGACAGGTGGGCCCATGCCAACATCATGAACTTCAACAAGGCCAAGTGCAAGGTCCTGCATGTGGGTAGAGGCAAACCCAAGCACAGATACAGTCTGGGAGGAGAATGGATAGAGAGCAGCTCTAAGGAGAAGGACTTGGGAGTGCTGGTTGATGAGAAGCTGAACATGAGCCGGCAGTGTGCGTTTGCAGCCCAGAAAGCCAACTGGATCCTGGCCTGCATGAAAAGAAGCATGACCAGGTCGAGGGAGGTGATTCTCCCCCTCTACTCTTCTCTCGTGAGACCCCACCTGGAGTACTGCGTCCACCTCTGGAGTCCTCAGCACAGGAAGGACCTGGACCTGTTGAAATGAGTACAGAGGAGGGCCACGAAGATAGTCAGAGGGCTGGAGCATCTCCCTTATGGGGACAGGCTGAGAGAGTTGGGGTTGTTCAGCCTGGAGAAGGCTCCAGGGAGACCTTATAGCAACCTTCCAGTACTTAAAGGGGGCCTACAGGAGAGATGAGGAGGCACTCTTTATCAGGGAGTGTAGTGATAGGACAAAGCATGATGGTTTTAACCTGGAGGAGAGTAGATTTAGATTAGATGTTAGGAAGACATTTTTTACTGTGAGGGTGGTCAGACACTGGAACAGATTGCCCAGAGAAGTTGTGGATGCCCCATCCTTAGAAGTATTCCAGGTCAGGTTGGATGGTGCTTTGAGCAACCTGGTCTAGTGGGAGGTGTCCCTGCCCATGGCAGGGGGGTTGGAACTAGATGATCTTTAAAGTCCCTTCCAACCCCAACCACTCTCTGATTCTATTATTCTATGGTTCTATGTTCTGTTGCTTATTAATTTCAATTCCTTCTTTTTATGCTTTGAAGACATTTTTTAAATGGGGAAATTTGAAGAAAAAGGTTTTAAAATCAAGAAGGTTGCACATTTTATTGTCAGTTTGATATTTATACTCTCTTATGATTCTATATTTCTCCTAAACTCAGAGTTACATCTAGAAAAAGTTCAACAAGGTGCATCTACATGTATCAGCTATGGAAAAGATTAGAAGTGATTAGGAGACTGTTCATACATAAAAGGTTTTTAAGTCCTTCTTTTTAGCAGGTTAAAGAGCTAGGGGCTCTGTTCTCTTCCTGCAGTTTGCAACAGACTTTACATTGAAATTCTGTATTGGTCAAATAGGGAGGTAAAGATAACAAGAGAAGAAGAAAAGTCAGAAGTTATGATAGTTAGACTACTAGATTCCCTTTTACACCTATGTGGACAGGGATGCTTACATGATGCTCATCAGCCCACTACACCCAATAACCAGTAAGGACTGTCTTCTTATAATAGCTTATTGACTAAGCTGCTACATCTCCATAATGGAAGGGGGCAGAAGACCTGAAGGCAGATAAGTTGACAGAATAACTCATAAAATCTTCCCTTTGTTTCATTAGTCCTAGAAAATTATCTCTGTCCTTGAAGATGGTCAGTGTTATTTTAAGTCCATTATTTTATCCAAATTTGAACCAAGCATAATTTGAATGGGTTGTCTGATGGTAAATATGAATCTTCAGGACCCCGTCTTGCCACTTATTTTTCCAGGAGTTGCACAAATATGTATGTTTTCAAGATAACCTATTTTGAAACATTGGCTCCATTAAGACATATCTAGCTTATCTATCATTAGGGTAGCTAAATGCAGCATGCAAACCTTAAGTTTTTAATTAACCTGTGTTTAATCTGATAGTTGTATAATCAGTTTTTCCAAGAATTAGCTGGTGAAATTTGGCCTGTAGGTCTTGGATCATAGCAGTCAGTGCCATGAAACTTAATATTTGTCACGTTTCATCAGGGTACAGAATATTTCCATTATTTCACCTCAAACTTGCACACTCTAAAGGAAAACAGTGCTGTTCACAGAAATGCCATGAAGAAAACATTCTCAGTGAGAAGGTTCACATGGTGAGGGTAAAGTTTTTCTTGCTGGCCAATTGTCTATGGAGGATTTCACTGTTTATCAGTTTGTGAGGGATTCCATATTCAACTTGTCTGTCTGGAGTTCTATTTTGCTGTCAATCATTCTGCCACTTGTTATGTGCTACAGAATGTCAGCCCACAGATCACTTATGAGGTCTTCTCCTGTGAGCAGTTCCTCCAGTATTTGCTATTTGCAGTCTATGGTTAGCATGATAAATTATATGATAATTTTCTGTGATTTAAATGTATATAGAAGCAAAAGATTGGACACAGTGTCCCTTCCCTGGAAAAATATATATCAGTGCTTTATATTGGCCTGGATAGGAATGAAATTAGGCTATTGAACTGGTAGCTATATCACTGAAAAAAAAATTAATGGCAGTAAACTGATTTGGGAAGGGCTCTTCAGTGAGCACTACTTTTATCTGTAGTACTATAGAGAATTACTGTACAGTTGCCTAATATAAAATCAGGATGAATGGAACTCTTAGAGCTTCTATTTTGTTGTCTAGTTTTGCTGGGTTTATTCATTTATTGTTTTTAATATTTTGTTGAATCATGGCTTAGGACTCTGTGAATTGCAAACAAAATGATGTTCCATGCCCTTAAAGTCTAACCACATGCCAGGAAACTCCCCCATCAGAGATGAAAGAAGAGGCAAAGCTGATAAGTATGATAGGTAGTATGTTAACAATCTAACTCTTATCAAATTTTGTGATGGCTGCAGAACAAAGAAAAAATTTGTGAAAGGACATAAAAGAGAGTAATAAGGTAGTTTACAAGAAAATATTTCAAAATCTGAAAAGCAAACTAGAGAGAAAGGAAATAGATGTTTTTAAATGTAGTAAATGGATGGAAGCGTGGATCATGAGCTGATTAGTGGTAGAAATCAGTCTTTTCAGCTGGTGAGAGAGAAATGGTCTCGATATTTGAGGCTGATATTTGAGTCAGCAGTGAAGGAAAGGCAACAAGTGGGATGGAGTGAAATTAATTCTGCTGAGCAGCTCACTGGAAACAAAGTTCCTTGCAAGAGTTTTATGCATGGAGATAACAAAGCAAAATCACATGTATCCAGACCAGAATAAAGGATGGTACTCTGACTGAGACTTCAGATGTCAGACACTTTTATGATTTTGGAAAGGTGAAAAATACTTAAGATATTATGCAGTGAGAATCTGCAAGGTTAAAGCTATTTGCAGGATACTCTCTGATTTAATATCATAATTAATGATTTAAAAGAACTAAATGACATATTAATGAAATTAATAGATATCAGGAGTTGACAGGAGATGCAAACATATTTAGGAGAGAGAAGGTATCTAAAGACTGGAAGAACTGGTTAGTGAGAAAATATGTAAGGCAAATATAGTAAAGCTGGGGTATTAGAAAAAAAGGCCTGCGCTCATTAAAAATTGAATATTTTTAGGTCAAGATATGTGACAGAAGTGTGGAAAAGATCTGAAGGTCTAATTTGAGAGTTTGTTACAGATTGCCAGTGTTAGGTTATAAAAAGTTTGGTGTAGTATTGTTAGTATTACAAGAATAAATGTCCTTTGGGATATTTGAAGTTGCCTGATTAAAGAACATCTGCTGTAAATTATAATAGGTTTTACATATTTTACACCACATAATCAGTCACCAACAAAAGAGTACTTTATATTATGCATTGGCAAGTCATTGTATAAGACCTGTTGCTTAAAAACAACCCTGCATTTGAGTGTTCTTAAAATGGATCAGTTTGGTGGATTACATTAAGAATATATAAAGTCTATACAAGATTTTTAATTTTAGAAGAGAGAATGTGAATAATTATGTAGACAGTCTAGTGAAACTAAGTGGACTAAACAGTTCCAGAATTTAAAAATTAAGACTTAGAATTTCCTTAAGCATGAATGCAAAAGATACTTGAACTAAGGGAAAATACTTCATAAGGAATAGTTCAAGTTCACAATGGAGAAGTAAATAGCTCTTAAAAAAAAAGAAAAAAGGGATTGAGTGTAAGCAAGTAACTTTTTTTAACTAGTCAATATGAAAGCTACATATTAGAATTCATCACACACTAAGAGTGTGAGAATTGCCAAATATCAAGCCAAGCTACATCATACAAAAAGTAATCAAAACAAGAGGTCTTTAGCCATGCAAATTTGAGAATGAAAAAAGAAAAAAGCTCTTTATTCTATGAACAGGCAGTTGTTAAAAATGACTTATTTGCCCCAGTTCTAAATTAAAATCTCCTCAAAACTTTCAGTAAAGGCAATCGTGTGGAATATGGGGAAAATGATGAAAATGAGGACATGGAAATGTGATTTACAAGAGAAAAAAAAAAAAAAAGCTTAAAAAATTCCATGTGATCCAGATGGGGGAGATTAGATATTCTTCGTTCCAGAATTGTGAAAGATCTGTATTTGAACCCAAAGGTCTATTCAATCAACCTCTTGCTAGTCAACCTTTCCCAGCTGATACCATATACTCAGAGATCAATGGTAAAGCCTACACATAAAATTTAAAGGGAAACATTAAGTGATTTGCGATAGTGGGTTCATCTGGCCTTTATAGCACACAAAGTTTTAGAATAAGTTTCTACTTAAATTGTAATGAAATGTAGGAAGGCAATTAGAAATGGCACAAAACACAACATGTTTTTAACTGCAATTTTTCTTTGATAAATAACTTTCTAGGCAAATGACATACAGTAAAGCTCATCTCTTTGGACTTCAGTTAAATATTTGATTCAGTGCCAAAGAGTAAATTAAAAATAGGATTACTACAAGAATTTTAATGTGCTCCAAGGAAATTACTAAAGGGGAGAAAACCATGTGTGATATTGAAACAGATAAGATACACTCCAGGGGAAGAGGTTTATTGCAGGAGATTTTTAGCATTGGTTTGTAAGGGTTCTAATTTAATGTTTTCCTTATTTACCTTAATGCAAAAGGTAGGAGGATGTCATTGGTATTTGTCTATGGTACATGCTTAGAGGGATTTTGTCAAGGCAAAGAAAAACTGCCGTAGGAAAAGGAAAGAATTAAAAAAAATAGATTTAAGTAATAAGAACTGAAATATGGAATTACATTTATTAGTACAGTGGATAGTCATAGATTTACGGACTGTTATGAATTTGTACAATAAACTGGAAGATATTCGGTAGGTGAAGAGGAAAAAGAGTTGGGTGTATTAGACGACTGAATCATAAAAATCATTCAGACATGAAGAAAGCAAACTCAGTTGAGAGGTTGGCTCTGAAAATGAAAAAGTGCTAATATCTTTGCATAAGGAAGTAGTAAGGCTTCCTCTGAAAAGCTTTGTAAAATCGAGCTTGCTAAGTCTAAGAAAAAATGAATTCACAGTGTAACTGGTGAATGAAAGCATCCCAAAAGAATCAATCGGGGAAAAACATAGTGTAGTAGAGGATATGAAGAAGCTGAAAAGAACTAAAGCTCAGAGCAGATATGATTGTTCCCTATAAATCCACCAGAAGGATAAATACAGGAAGGCAGAAAATTACAAAGTAAGAAAGTAGTTATACCAAGAGAATTAACTGGATATAAACTGTCAGTTAATTATTTTAAGCTGGTAATTAGAAGATTTCTAACCATGGCAGCTTTGTGTTTAAAGCTTTCCATCAGAAATATAAAAATAAGAAACTAATTGTTTTTAAGATATACCTATTTACGTCACAAAATAAATTACATAAAGTAGCACTATATTAAAGTCAGTGAGCCATAAATTCTTTTTAAATCCAATGTTCTTTTCATAACCAAAGGGAAATATGATGCACATATCTGAAAGATATTTAATTTTTCCTTTCCATTATTGTTTTTAATGTGGTGAATAGTGATAACATGACTGTAATAGTGCTGGAATATAATATCAAAAAGGATGACATTCCTCTCTTCCTTTTGTCTCTGAGATAGCTCTTTGAGAAAAGTGGTGGTAACTTCATCTCTTGGGACTTTTAAAACCAGATTCAACACGCTACTGGAGAAAAATACTTTAAGGAACAAACTGACAGTGAAAGGAAAAACCTTGATAAACAGTTTCCTCTCCCTGCTTCCTGGAGTGCCACCCCTTCTGCTGTTCTTTGCTGAGGTGTGGCATCTCCAGGTCTGCGCACAGAGCTACTGCCCTTCTGAATGCAGAGATTAGCAAAGTAGCTAGCGCAAATATTCAGTAGCTGTTTTCAGATTTGTCATTTTCTGTTTCCCTTTTTTTCTTTTAATTACAACAACCACTCACCCGTAAATCGTGCATACTCTGAATGTTAATGGGAAATTTAATTTTCTGGTTGAATATTCTATTGAATATTCATTCTGATAGAATATTTGAGTCAAATAAAATTACATTTTCTGGAAACTAGTACCATATATCCAAGAACTANCTATGAAAAGAAATTGACAAACTTGTCCATGAAAAGTAAGTACATTCAATTCTCTGTGAGAAACTTTACTTGCAAATCAAATCAAAGAACCTTCTAAGACTTTTCTGAATATAATCAGTGTTTTATGGGGGGTAGAGCAGAAAAATCTCCACATTGTCACATGTAAATATGTAATGACTAAACTTCGAGCTAAAGTTTCACAAGTTGCAACCTGCAAGCAGACCATCCAACATTCATGGAGCCTTTTTAGACTTAACTGTGTTTCATTGGAAGACAAGGAGACCATGTGTACGTTTTAGCTTTCAGAAACATTTATAGTGCGGAGCAATTCTGCACTGGGAGGGAAAAGGAAGAAAATTGTAACTTTACACTATTTCTTCTCATCAGCCTCTTTTCCTGAATTCATACAAAACCTTTATCCCATTGGCTCAACATTTTACAATACATATTTTTAATACTTGAATAGATTAGCCAAGTTAACAATTGGATGATTGAATTATCACTTTGAAAGTCCAGTTTTGAAAGAGTAAATTAATTCATTATGAATTTTTGTTAATTCTGGTGGTGGGAAGAAGAAAATTTATCTTCCTGGGGCCAGCTGAACCACTGAAATTGCCCAGTTTAATTCTCTACAAGCCTTTGTGAATTACTAGTTCAGCATAAAATGTAAGCAAAACTTTACTCTTGCTTTTACTGCACCTGTTATGAAGGCAATATTCCTTCTGAGCTTGAAAACAGTATTGTAGTTTTAAGAAAGTGCTTACTCTGGCCTTGTGTTTAAAGTCTACGCTTTTCCCTAGAGAGGTGTAATAAAACAATGCTAATTTTTATGTTCTTTGCAGAGCACTGAGGAGTTCATTGAGGTCAACAAGAAATGGTAGAGTTGCTACTATTTAATGGCACCATTTTCATTAAGATTGAGTTGCTAGGCAAAGTATTGTTAGGTGTACTATAAATTTAACAATAACATATTATTACATGTGTAAATGGCCTAGAAATATTCCATTTAATAAGTATGTCTTGTTAGTTGACATACAATTATGTTTCTGAAATAAAATTGGAGAGCAAGAGTAATTTAAACATAATTATCATTTTAGGGCTTAAAAGATAAATCATACAGAACATGGAATGTGTTCTCGTAGAGTATATCTGAAATACTGTTTTACCTTTGAAATTAATTTTTTTTCAAATGGAACAGGATAGGAGTAATTTGTCAATCAAAATAGAATCGTGCTGCTCAGTGTTTCAGTTCAGTTCCAAGTTTGGACTTGCACAATTAAAACAATCAGAAAACATATCCATAATTGAGGTTCAGAGTAATCATATATATATATATGTATCATGGCTTCAGTTTTTCTGATTTACTAACGCTTAACCTAATAATAAAGTGTAAGTAATTTATCTTCATTTTAACCCTACATTAAATTTCTTATCAAGCTTAGTTCAGTATTTATCATTCTGTCTATCTATATATGTTCATGTCTTTCATTTTTATAGAGATAACTTAAGATTCATTCACTGCCATCAATACTGTGATAATGGAAGTTGTGGAAAAAAATAATAATTGTGAATTATTAGTTGATTTCACCACATCCTTGTTGTTTAATATTAGTATATAGAAATTGGATTTTGTAATGGATTTAATTATTATAAGATATATTTTTATACTTTGCTTTTTATGTCTTGTTTTGTATTTAAAACTCCTCCCTTGTAGAATATCTTAATAATATTTTGTTTTTCACACATGCATTTTTATCACATATAGTGTGGCTAAGTTTAAGATGCTGTCATCCTTAATATTATTATTTTTTGATGAATTAGTTCATAAATTCCCTACCTTAGCACCGTATAGTTATTAGTTCTTTTATCACCGAAATAGAAAATTAATTCTGGTCAGTCTTCAAGGACCACTTTTATTCACTTTGATCTTTTTGCTAATAGTTCACTAGTGAATAGTTTCACTAATCGTTGTTGAATGTGTACAATTTTTTTTCATGTTTGTTTTCCTTGAGGAATCAATTTCTTTTCCACAGTATTCTCTTTACTGGGAATACATTCTTTAATAGTCTGCTTAAATTTTTTCTTTCATACTCACAGGCTATTACTCCTCCATGTGTTCATACATCCTTTTTCTTATATTGTTAGCTTGAATGTATTTATAGACTGTGATCATGATTTTTCTTTCTGTGGTTTATAAATTTAAGTTTTTCACCCTTGCCTAATTTTTCTTGTTCTCCTCACTCAATAACATTTTTTTTCTGTTCCTCTTCGTATTTTCTCATGTTTTTCTTTGTCCTCCTTACAATAAGAAGCCAAGAATACAAGATTTATGAAACAAGAGTGAACAAGGAAAAGTACATGCATAGTTATAGTTCTGAAGACACATCCTCTGTCAGTGAGGACCTAAACATTTGTTATTTTTTATGGCAGTCGTATGATTATATACTTGCTCTGCATTACAAATAACATCCCCTGCATGCCTGGGACAGAAACACATTCTCCCCCCATTTTCTGTCTCTTGTTGTCAAGTATTCCCTTTCCTGCGATAGTGACTAATAATTATTAGTCTGTTATAGGGAGGTGAAGGCTGCCACCAAATCCACAGTTACTTTATCCTTTCTGCCATGTTTTTTACTATAAGTGGCTGAACTGCTCTAGTTGGTGCTGAACTCTTGGGTCTTTATGCCCTGAACACTCCCATGGGACCAAGCACTTCATGGGGTTTAGGCACCTAGTTTGCAAGTCCAGAATGGACTGGGCCAAGAGAGGGGCATGGAGTCACTCACCTCTGCAAAAATATATCTCTGTATGTCACAGTAGAAAATCAGATGTCTAGGTAATTGTATTCAAGAAGACGTGAGCACTTTCAGCCTTTCAGACTTAGGACAAAACCTAATCTAGTCTTTTAGATGCCTAATATTAACTTCCTACACAGATCAAAACTTCAGGTGTCTGTCTCAGGTGTCAGTACAGTCAAAAGTTGACTAGCATCTCTAGCTGCCAGAATGGCTACCTAAATTCCTTACAAAATAGATGGCAACAGGCCGATGCCTCTGAAGACCTGCAGTGTGGATGCTTTAGCCTTCCTAACATGAGTGTTTTCCCTGCTTTGATCATACATCCGACTTAGCCAGCAGCAGGAGGCAGCACAGGTTGCTTAAGATAATTCTCTACCTCTCATACATGGTGTTTATGAACCCAGTCAGAAGTGTCAGTCACATCGTGGCTACCCTCCTTGCATTGCCACCTTTTCTTTGCCACATAGCTTCAGCAGGAGACAGAGAGCTCTTACGTTTAGGATACGAGCAAATGGCCCTGCTCCACCTAGAGCACTTTTGGAGAATACCAAATGCTGTACACAACTTAGGATGAACGTCAGCTGTTTTCTGGAGCAATGCTTAATCACTAAGCTGTTAAACAAGTGGTAAGCTCCAAATCAAAGATTTTTAAGGGATTTTAAACAGAATTCATGTCTCTCTGCCTGATTCTGGATCATAATGGAGCCTTTAGTAAAAAAAAAGGTTGTCTCCCTTGCCTTTTGAGGCAATTTTGATCACGCACCAATGAGTAAACAGGGTAAGACAGCCTGGTTACTTTAACCACTTTCAGAATTAGCCTGCTGGAATGCAGATTTGTTGGAACTTGGTTTGGGGACCACATTTGGTTTTAGGCAAAAAAATCTAGTGTCCTAAGCACTTTTCCTGTAAATTCCTCACACATCTCTGAATCCGCAGGTTTACTTTCTCCCACTACACACTGTCAGAGTGAAAGAGTAACACAAGCGTCCATCCCACAGTTTTGAGAAAGCTGCATTAGTTCCTACAGTCTCCAGACAACTGACGATAAACACACTGAAAGAACACCAATTTTATTGTCCTGAAATCCTTAGAATACTAAGTAAGGTCTTAATTCAGAAAAAAATAAAATTATTTACAATTGTGTGAAGCTGTACTATTACAAATGTTTCAAAAATCTAGAAACTTTGGGCAAATCCTCAGCCTGATGTTAAGGCTTCTCTGCTCTGTTTTGTTTTAAAAAGTCATTTGCAGCACATCTTGTTTGGCAAATGAGACTTCATCTTGTGTGTGACATTCTTGTACACTTTTTTTAAGCAGCAGGGATCTCTGGCTGTCAGAATAGTCTGTAGGCATAAGTGTTTTTCACTAAGGGCACTGGCATTATTCCATCCATCTGTTCTAGAATAAATTCCATCCAGTATGACTTTTTAAAATCAGTATGATTTTTGCTGCTTTGGTTATGTTTGACTGAATATTTTAGTTGAAAAGTGTCCATCACTAAGTATTGGCCAATCAGCACAAGCCACTATTCTCCTCAGGAAAGCCTGCTCTGATTCAGGTTTCACGCTGGAGTAGATATAAAAATGAAGTTTTATAATGAACTTTTATAGAAGCAGAATTGTATTCAGAATGTATTGGTATGGGAGAGGTAAGAAGAGAGAAACTGCAAGACAAGCAATCCAAAACCAATTTAATAATTCTGATGGCTTAGTTTAAGCTCATTCAAATGACAGAGCATCTTTTAAGGCATATAAATTAACATTATACCTGAAATGTTGAATTCTCTCTGAGCTGCAAACCTTGTCTTGATCTGCTAAGTATAGCTTTCTGAAGCACAAAGCTGTCTCTGTAAAGTGTCCTTGAAAAGTCACTCAGAAAAATTTACCATCTTAACAATAGAACACACAGGAAAAAAAAAAA